>JARHVA010005401.1:1162500-1216614 GCA_037957365.1 Torreya grandis
ACTAATCCATATTCATTTTTTGTGCAATTCACTTTACAAGTAATTCTACAAGCATTTAACAAGTCTATATTCTATCCCCACTCATTATTTATGGTTTTTCAATCTCAATAATTGTTAAAAATTCTAAACTCCACCTTGCACACATGCCTAACAACCTATCTTCAAACCACCAAAGCCAATAAGAAGAGGAATCACCATATGCTTCCTAGTCATAAGCCTTGTAATTACTTAGATCAATATTAGATTTGACATAATTGGTACTAAGTTTATATGTGTCTTTTCATACTCAAGTATAATTTTGGACTCGTTGAGCTCACCAAGTTCTCTACCATGCATTAATATGGCATATGCATAAGGTACAAGTCATATGTAATTATAATTTAGAGTTAAAGTGGATCAAAAGTTGATCTTTAAAGTAAAATTTCATACAATGTATTTGTTATCATCAATTTTGTTCCTATTAATTGTTAACTATCTTATGAAGTTCAATTAATGATTTTTAGATTCATCTTTAAAATAACACAACATATGTTGTAGATTTGTCCACTATTGTTTGGACACGAGATCAAGTCTTTGCCTCAAAAGTTAAAAAGAAGTAACGTATAGTATTTTATCAAAAAATTAATGATGAACACAACAAGAAACCATAAAACTCATGGTACAAGGCTGTAGAAAGGGCATTTGGCCTTCTAAATCTCTCTTCCTCATAATTTTTTTTATCATTGTCAAATGTTTGAACACCAAATAAATTTCAATGAATATGTTGTATTTATATAAACCATTTTTTGACAAAATTTGTTTTAGTTATATTGAATTTCGATGCTACTTTTCAAAAGCTAATAAAATTTGAACCAGTTGTTTTGTTCATATGCATTGAAAATTCCTCTTAGAAGTGCAAAATAAATGTTTATGTCTTGATCACATGGTTTTTAATGATGAAAAATATTTTTTAGAAGTATTTAGAATACAAAATTAATAATGCCAAATAACTATCCCCTCTCACTACTAACCTCTGCTTCCTGCAAGGACTTGGCACTTTGCGCACTTGTTATATATGTATATGTATATTTATATATATACACATATACACATACATACATATATGTATGTATGTATATGTATATGTGTATATATATACATATATACATATACATATACATATACATACACATGTGTGTGTAAATATATGTATGTATATATATACACACATAACACACACACACACATGTACATATACATATATGTATGTATGTATATATACATAGATACATACTAGATAAAAAGAATAGACAAGATACAGGAGTCGAAAGGGGGAATTTTTAGGGTTTGAAATGGGAAATCAACTAGGCAGTAGAGGTGGATCCTTACTTGGAGGAACTAAAATATAGAAATACCTATCTGAGATTTGAACCACAAGTAGATATTTTTACTTCCCCTTCAATGAATGAGCCATTGGATAATGATAATGATATTGATTTTCTCCATCACAACAAAAATGACAGTAGGGTGTAGTCAAAGAGGATGGAACATACTTCAGTGATTATACTCCATGAAAGGTCTCTGAGGTAAGTGAGGGAGGTAAAAAAATAAAAGGAAGATAGAGATGCATCAAGATCAATACATCTCCCCTATAGATTGATATTGACCCATGTATTTTTAAAGACAAAGTCATACAAAAAATAAAGAAGGCCCTTGTAGGACATTTTCATGCCAGGAGGATCAAGGTAGAAGACCTGCATAGGTGGGTACACTCCACATGGTCAAACATCTTGGGTTACATGCCCATAACTCACAAAGGAGCAAGGGGTTACAACATTTTTTTTCAAATATGTTGAAGATATAAAAAATATATCTGAGGAAGGTCCCTAGTTCTGGGGGAAGACTGCTCTTCTCACATACAGGTGGCACATTGGGTTTGATCCACATCATAAATGCATAAAATCTTTGGCCCTTTGGGTTAAGATGTCAGGGTTGCTGATATAAATGTGGGAGCCTCAAATTTTGAAGAAAATTGGCAACTATTTAGGGAGATATATCAACATGGATCTAGATACAAATAACCAGAGGAACACAATGGTTGATATCATATGTGTAAAAAATGAAATCACCCATGGTCTACTAGAGGACATCATGCTGAAGGAAGGAGACATTCAATACAAACAAATCCTAGATTATTAAAATGATCCCTTTAAATGTTCCTTATGCCAAAATCACAAACACTTAAAGATCTCTTACCCACACTATGTTTAGAGACCTGATAAAACTAGTCATCAGAGGAGTTTTAATCCAAGGAGGATACCAATATAAACAAAGGTTTTTGCAAAGAAAATGGATACTACAATAGAGGTAACATTGGGAAATATACATGTAGAAAAGTTCATAGAGGTGAATGTAGATGATACTACCATACATTATGGGAGTGTTATGGTGTCTATGTTGGACACATGTGCAGTAGAGGGCATACAAGAGCAAATAGAGGGACTTTTTAGGGGATCTTTAAGGCTATTTGGCATAAAATATATGGAGACAACCACCTTTAGAACTGTATAGTGTGAGAGGATAGATGATAATATAATAAATGAGTCAAATATTGAGGCTATCAAACATCAGATTCTAGGTAGAAGTGAATGGACATCAACAATCAATATAGAGATATTGGAGGGACATTTTGGAGTTATGGAAATAGAATCTCATGATTACAATAGAGGAACTATGGGAGTCTAGGGGATACAACATCAAAGATGAAAGATAGAGACACATATGATGCAGTGTTACAAAAGGATGATGAGGTTCTCCAGGTTTTGGAAGGCTTGGCCTTGATAAAAATATAAATGTTAGATACTACACATATGCTGCCAAATATCAAACTACCACTTCACAACTCTGTACCACTATTTTTTGGGGTGATGTCTCCTAGGGTACCAAGATTTGGGAATTCGATGGGACCTCTACATAGGAACTACCAATACAACAATCCTCCTTACTCCAATCAGAGGGGGTCAAGGAGGTCAAGGGGTCTCCTACAAAGTTATGCATAGGAGAGGTTGAACCTTTCTCCCTAACTTTGGAAAAGAGATATTAGACCCATTCTCACTCTAGAGAAATTTTGCTTCGATCCAAAAACTTTCCTCTGACTGTTGGTCTAGAAACCTCTTATATTTACACACCTTAGGGTTCCAGAGGTAGGCGCACAAACCTCTCACATGCTCAAGAGGATGTAAAGAAGGAGATTCTTTCTGGTAAACAAATCACTATCCCATGGGCCCTTATCAAAACATTCCCAAATAAGGCTATCAAATGATTTTTATATCCCACAATACTAGAGGTATTGGGAAGGCCTCAAAACAACAATCCCTAAAAAGTTTATCTTACAAGTACAAACCTAGTGTGCTGCTACTACAAGAAACTATGTGCGTAGAAAAGGATGCTTTGAGATATCTTCAAAAATGTATATCATATTTAACTTTTATGACATGTAGCTTAATTGAGAATTCAAGGGAACTAGATTTGGAGTGGAATAACACACTGAAATTGAACTCCATTATGACAAATCAAAATTACATTCATGGCACTTTCTTTTTGATTGATCTAAATGTGGATATAGACATCTTAAACATCTATTCTCCTTCAAAAAACAAGAAGGGTTTATATACTAATTTATCAAACTCTGGTATTCTACATTTTCCTCATCTTATTCTTGGGGGAGATTTAAACTTCACCAATTTTCAACTAGAATTTTGGGGGGTTACTGCTAGAGTTGATCCCATGGTAGATTTATTTTTGAATTACTTGGAATAACATGATTTGGTGGATGCCACTCCTACACTTATTGAACCCACATGGTCAAACCACCAACTTGGGATGAAAGGCATATCGAAGAGATTGGATCATTTTCTAATCAATGAAGCACTTCTCCTCCATACTCATGCATACATTATTGCCACATTAAAACAACATACTTCTAATCATAACCCTATTATGCTAGAACTAGATATGGGCAAAAGGAAGCTACCATGTCCATTTAAATTTAACCCCCATTGGTTGTATTATGAATATTTCATTATACTCATCAAGGCGATTTGTCACCCTTATAATAGAGGATACGGAGAACATGCCATGGTCAGTCTACAAAAAAAACTCAAAATGATAAAGATAGTTTCCATGTTGTGGGCCAAAGAAAAATTCTTGGATAGTGATAGAGATATCTTGGAGGTTGAAACTAAAATCAGTGACTATATTAGCACTTATCATTTGGATGGCTATAGGGTGGAAACTAAAGGAGCACTAGATGATCTGGAAAAATAAAAGGCTAGATTATTGGCTTGGAGGGAAGCAATGTGGTGGATGAAGAGTAGGGTAAATTGGCTTGAGGGAGGGGTGTTGAGTGTGGAGCCCTTTAGGGCTAACACATGACCATGATGGTATGTTTTGGGGGCTTAGAGATCTCCCAGAATGTGGGGAACAAATTTTTCATTTACTCCTCATGTGTGTGAATATTATTAAATGCATATTTAATAATTTTCATGTTGACTTCCATGTTTATTGGAAGTGGGATTGATTTCCTTGTTTTAGGGAATCAATTGTTAAATAGTTTATTTCCATAGAAGGAGAAAATTATTAAATGATCTATTTAATAATTTCTATGATCTATTATAGGAGAAAATTATTAAATATTCTATTTAATAATTTGTATGATGTATTATGCAAGTGGGGTGGACTTTCTCATTTCTAGGAGTTGGTTATTATCTCTTTACATTGGAAGTTGTGTGATTTGGACGATAATGGTGTGTTTATTCTTGATGGTGCTTGTAGATAAGCATGGATAGGTGGGAATGACATTTTTACTAGGCAGATAAGGCCTCTTTGGATAAGGATGGTGAGTTTCTCCTTGGAGGATAGATTTCTTCATCATTTATTATATATACAGGGTATGGTGTGACCTTTTAGAGGTTGTTGATGATTTTATTTGTAGGTGTGGCTTTTGAGAGATAGAGTCAAAGTGGAGATGTTTTTCAAAATGTAGGTGTTCATTTATAGGGTGCGGTATATCAGCTTGTGAAATATAGTATTGTGCAGGTGCATGTGAAAGTGCAACATTTATTTATGCAGCTTATTCTACAAGAGATTTTTTCTATCTCTGTGAGAGTTCATTGTAATCTTTTTTCATATTACTATTTTATTTGAGGACTTATTGGTGGATGTATCCCACATTGGGTGAACCACAATATATCTGTGTTATGTGTTATTTTTGGTTTTGTTCTCTCCATTTATTCTTTCATTTAACTATGATTTGAGGAATTATTTTTTTGATGCATGTTAGTAAATAATTCAATATGATTTTCACACATTTAAAATATGGCTATGTGATTTTATGGTGATTTAAATTTGGTTTAAATTCTTTTAATTCCTAACAAGGGAAAGAAAACACCAAGTTATTTCACCATCATGATATGGCTCACACAGCACAAAATTCCATTTGGTTTATTAAAGATAGCCAAGGGGTGATATGTTCTAACTTCCCTTCTATCTCAGAGGTTGCGGTCATACACTACAAAAACATTTACATGGAGCCCCCATGGGAAAACATTAGGGATATTATAGTAGTTACTTCTTTCTTTGATAGATGGGTTGATGAACAACAAAATGGGGCACTCCTTTGTCCTATCACCATGGAGGAACTACAAAATAACTCTCCACACTTTTCAGAAGGGGAAGGATCCTGGCCTAGATGGGTGGAATGTGGAATTCCACATCAAATTTTGGGACCTCATCACGAATAACCTTCTTTAGGAAGTTGAGGAATATCGCATATCAAGTAAAATTCGTGCTCCTTTTTCTTCCACTTTCATTGCTAATATCCTTAAAGATGATAATCTTTTTTAGATTCAACCACTTTCGACCAATATCTTTATGTAATTGAGTATATAAGATTATTTACAAGAACATTGTTTCTCATTTAAAATTAATTCTATCTGAACAAATATCCCTAAAGCATTTTGGTTTCCTAGACGATAGAGTGATTCATGATGCCATTGATATTACATAGGAGGCTTTACACATGATCAAAATAACTTCCCATTTTGCTTATCTCCTTAGAATAGATCTTATAAAGGCTTTTGATAAGGTAAATTGGTTATACCTTAGAATTATACTCACCTAGGTTGGGTTTGCACTCATTTTCATAAATTGGATTGAGGACTATTTTCAATCTGTGACATATGCGGTGTTGATTAATGGTTCTGCTTCAATATTTTTCATCCCCTCTTAGTGTCTTCATCAGGGATGCCCCTATCACCTCTCCTCTTTCTGGTCATTGCTAAAGCTCTTAGTCGACATATCACACATAAGAAGTCTATTGGAAATATATTGGGGGTTAAAATATCTACTGGTGCCATGCTTACACATATCCTATTTGTGGAGGACATTCTAATCTTTGGAAATGGTACTATACATGAAGAAAAATGTTTGGACAGGATCTTGAAGCTTTTCTCTTCATCAATGGGGATGGTCCTCAATCTACATAAGTTGGCTATATATTTCTTCCATATCCCATAGAGGTATAGTTTTTGATTAAAAACTCTTACCTTTTTCCAATCCTATATCTGAGACCATAAAAAATATGGGTTTTTATTTGAAAACTAATGACTAGTTGTGGCTCATAGAAAAACTAAAAAAATGAGTCACACTTTGGTGTAATAGATGGATTTTAATGGCTGGGAGGTTGGTGATTATTAAGAGTGTGCTTGAGGCTATATTAGTGTATTGGTTGTCACTGTCATACCTTCCAAAAATGATCCTAAATACTATAAAAAATATTTTCATGCACTTTTTATGGGTTGGGAATAAGGAAAAAAGGGTATTCCCTTGATCAAAGTGAGTACAACTACTCAACCCAAATATGGGTGTGGTTGGGGTATAAAGGACTTGCCTACCTTCTCTAAGGCATTGGAAGCCAAAGGGGCATGAAACCTTATTAGTAAACATGGACTGTGGCAACAGGTTCTATTTCAAAAATACATTAAGCCACTATCCATGATGGATGGATTTGGATGCAGTTGAAGAAACACTTTGGGGAATCACTTTTCTAGAAAGCTATCATTCAGAGTATTAACATCATTGAGTCATCCCTAGCATGGGATCCAGGGGATGGTATAATGATAAAGATTGGAAGGGATGCTATTATTGGTATTCTAGGCGAGTACAAAATTTTAAACACTGTGAAGGAATCCCTTCATCTTAGGAATATTCATTCTCTTGCTAACACTTTTATAAAAAAACATTGATCGACTATTAGAACACGAGATGGAGGGAAACTAATGCATTGGGACTTACTAGACACGAAACTTAATTTTGGAAAGGATACAGATAATGTCTAGTATCCAATTTCATTTCCCTTATAAATGAGGTAGACATATTATGTTGGTCATATAATAATGATGGTGTCAACTATAAGGTCAATTTGGGATACAGAGCACTTTGGAATAGATCAAGGAATATGGTGGCTCCTTTGTGGTGGATGGGCATTTAGAGGCTTCATGCTCCACCAAAAACCATACTACATTTTTGGATTAAACTCACAACAAAATTCTAACTTGGGATAACTTGGAGCATAGGGGATGACACAGACCAAATATTTTCTCCCTTTGTTATGAGGATGCTGAATTTGTCTCTCACTTATTTATACATTGTCATTTCTCTATGTTAGATTGGGATGCTACCATAACTCAACATTATGGGCTTATTTGGGAAGGTGAATCCTTGAATGAGGCATAGAATTTTTGGTTTGAATACAAAGGTATTTCTAAATAAAATATTAGACTTCCATTGTAAATATGTAGGATTATATGGCTTACCAGGAATGAGGCCATTTTTTCAAACAAAAAATCAAACATTTATACCACTCTGTACAAATTTAAATACTCTATGATGCCTCCTATATAAATGATGCCTAAGAGACTTCACAATACTATGCAGCTATTTATGGACAAATTGGAGCCATATTATTTTTTCAATGGTGCATCATTGGGAAACCCAAGGCTCGATGGGGCAGGGGGTATATTATTCTTCAAGAATTGTAAGATATCCTTTAGGCAAGGCACTAGACATAACACAAACAACTTTGTTGAGCTACAAGATATAATTATTGCTCTCACCATCGCTCTTAATTGGGGTCTTTCTTCCTTGGTTGTGCATACAAACTCAAAACTGATAGTTGATTGGATGGTTGGGAATGCACAGTGTAGGCATATTACACTCAGACATCTTTTACACAAAGCAAAATCTCTTGCTACTCTCTTCCATACCTTCTCCATCAAACATGTTTATAGAGAACACAATGCCATGATGAATAAACTAGCAAAGGAAGCATGCCACTGCATAGTAGGTAAGGTTAAACTTTTGATCAAGGAGGGAGATGAGCCATCCTCCATGAGGGATCTATCCCTCTATTAATATTTATTGATGGCCCAAGATTACCTTAGTGCACCCAATGTGTATAAGGTTTTCTTTTCTTTTTTTTTTTTGTATCCACTTATGGCTTTCTGGTCATACTATGACACATACACCTGTGTATTTTTGTTTCAAGTGTGCGTGACGGTTGAGGCTTTTACCTCCCAACATAGTTTTCTTTTATGAACATGTGTTGTTGACTTGGCCATCATTGTTGTTTAGCTATTGGTGAGGTATGGGGTTTTTGGATCCGATGGACTCCCTTTTATATTGACTGGGATTAGCATGTGATAACATTTTAAGAAGCATTTCCCAAATACCAAGGCACATGCATTATTCAATGCTGATCTCTAGCTTCTCACAAGTGGCTGTCAATTATTTAATAGGGGATGACATCTTTAAAAAAAAGTGCCATTATCTCCTAACTTGTTTACATTAATATTTTTTCTGTCTTAAATTTTACTTTTTAACTTTCACTTCTTTTGTCTTCCCAAATGCTAATTAAAAACTTGGTTAGCGCAACCTTGTACTATTGATCTCAATATTTTAGGGATGGCCCAACTACCAATGAGGAATTTACATATAGAAGTTTTAAAATGTTTTTTGATAACTACAAAAAAGTATTTCATTAACATGTCACTATAAAAAATATAATCAAGTACACCTCATCATATATTTATGTAAGGGTATCTTTAAGGTCCAAGCCATCAATAGTTTATTTCTCTATTAGGCTTATAGCTTAATTTCTCTAGGTTTATTTAATGTGTTTAGAAATTAACAATTGAAATTATTATTTTTGATGATTGAATGACTTTAAATATTTATATGTAATTTAGAAATGATGGTCAAACAAATTTTAGACTCTTTTTAGCTTTAATATTTAAGTAAATTTGAAATTTCTCTCTCTAACTCTATTATAGGTTTATTAAGTAATCTGTAAAAAAAAGTTAATCTTAAATAAATTTCTTTTAAGAAGCTTTAAATACCTTATAACATGTGGATCATATGGAAGATATCATTTGACAAACTTCTACAAGTTTTTAGATGATATGAATAAGACAATCTCAAGAAAACACTATTTTCATACTCTTAAACCTTGGCTTAAAGTCTATTTTCAAGTTTGTCATAACACAATCCCTTATATCTTTTTTATAGGGGTTTTCAAAGGTTAAAATCAATTTTAACACTTTATTATCATACCCTATAACTTAATGACAAAGTTTCAAAATCTTTGAGAGTAGAGATTTTAAGAAAACACAAATTTATTCTCTTAAGCCCTATATTAGGGTTTTACAGTCTATGGACTACCCAAAAGTGCTTAATTGAAGATAATTTAAGATATAAAGACTTTAAAGGATTGGTTTCACTTGTATTAGGGCCTAAAATATGTCCTTCTAACCTTACAAGTACTCTGTAGATCCTCTATTTACAAAAAGTACGTGAAGTATTATTATTTTGTTAGATTGTGTTCATAAAAACCCTATTTAAAAACCTTGTAGATTGAGAATTAGCTTGAAAACATACAATAAGAGCCAATAATAAACCAAAATATTGAATTAAAGATTCAAATGTGTCTTAATACAATATTGGAATCACAACATAACTTATTTATTCATATGATTTTCACAACTTGATCTTCAATCCTGCAACTTTCTTTGACAGACTACACCAAAATTATAGGATTATACACCTTCACTTCCAAATTGAGCTCCTATCTCCCAAAAAATTTCATTCTCCACTTCATATATGATGGTTTGATTTCAATCATGTGATAACTAAAGTCTAAACTTGGTTTCATATTGCAAATATCTCTTAACAGTTCACAACTATCTTAGAACTTGCTAAATTTGACCTTCTTCCTATGTTGAACACATTTAAATTGGACTTACAATATAAAAATACCAAGTTTATGTTGGATGAAAATTTATATATTGTATTTAGACCCTAAGATCTCATTACAAACAATTTTATATCTTTATAACTTTCTAAGACTCTTAAAACTCTCACTACAAATTCAAAAATTTGATATTTCCAATTTAATAAGAAAACTTAAAAATACACCTAAATGACATTTAAATGACTATTGAAACTTGAATAAGGTTCCTTATTGATTAAATTTGACCTTTCATACTACCTAAGACCACAAACCAATACAATTTAAGCTATGTACAATGATGCACCTACATCACATATTATATGTGCAACTTTTTTCAATAGCATTTACTGTCCATCATTTTTCAACATTACATATTGTATGTGGAGAGTCCATCATATTTAGGTGAAAGAGTTCTAATTATTTTGTTTAACTATATTTTATTTTATTTCATATCAAGTGTATATTTAAAATATTTTTGAGGATTTTGTTTTTCATAATTTAGAAATAAAATATAGATTATTTAATAATTCATTCATAATTTTATTTTATTTTTTGGTTCTACATTTCAATAGAATTATGTTGAGTCCACACATCATGTAGATGATGCACACCCATCAATTATTAGAATTTTATAAAATTATATGCATGTAACTATCATTAATAAAATCTTTACACTTGTAAGTATGCACTTTTAATTTTTTATTTGATCATATACAAAAATGGGTGTAATGGGTGCATTGACATGACACAAATTATCTCCTCCACTTCTAACAAAAGCTATTATATGTATGTGGATCAATCCATATGACATCAATTAATGCACGCTCTTTATTATTCATTCAGGGTATAGCTTGACATCTAATATATATTATTCTTTCTCAATTATAATGGTGATCAATTATATACAATTCTATGCATTTTAAAATAATTGCTCATCATATAAAAACAACCATACAATGGTGTCTAATAGCCATACAATACCCAACAAACATTTCAAACAACCCTTACATGAATTTACTCTTTTTCCTAATCAAAACAAAGATTTTTCAATTCTTAAAAAAAAGTTTATTATTATCTTACTTCTAAACCATATTACACAACCTAGACATTGTCATTTAGCATGTTTTTAAATGTCATTTAGTGTGTTTTTAAATGTTCTATTACCTATTATAACCCCATCATTTTATGTGTCCCTTTCAACACAATTTGTCCAAACACCCCCAACATACATAGCATTTGGTGGATATTTGAAGGATATAAATACAAACCTAAATTTAATTAATTATTATAATACTTTCAATCATTTAATTTATTTTCTTTATTTTTGTCCATTCATGTTGATGCAAATTCATTTCTCTTAAAATTGTTTAATCTTGAGTTCCATTGATTTTATATAAGATTATGTCATCAATTTTTTACACATTTTTATTAATACATACTTTTTTTAGGTTAATATAATTTATAAATTATAAATAAATATTTTCAATATCAAACAATTTAATTATATAAATAAATATCTATTATATTTTTATATAAGTTGATATAATGTGTAATTTATAGTTACATAAAAAATGTATAATATGTAAATTATTAAATCTATAATTATTGACAGTCTGTGATAGTTTTTACTTATTATATATAATCTCAAAACATAAAAATAGATTACATCTTTTTAATTTATAATTTTAATTGCATACAATTCAATCATAAATAATTTTAATATAAAAGTAGGGACTAATCGCCACATAACCCTTGTTTATTTTGAGATGGAAGAAGAGAAAATTAAATCTAATGGAAGTGTGCATATAAATAGATGGTGATTATATGGAAGTCCTGCTCAACTCAAATTATATATATGTTAGCACATTAAAAAATTAAAAAATAAAGTAATAAATAAAAAAAGGCATCTAAACTTATATTTATCAAATTTCATGAAGGTGTTTTGGTAAAACTTGTAAGAGAGAATGTTTTCTCATATCTATGTTTATGTTCTTATTTATTTTTATTTTGAATATGTATTTTTATTATTTATTTATTTATTGGAGTGTTTTAAATTATAAGAAATAAGTTTAAATTTAGGTATTGAAATACTTTAAAAAAATTATTATATCGAGAGATGTTATACAATGACATCTAGGAAATGGTAATGGGTTGTGATATAGTGAGTGTGTTTACTTTTAATTTAAACTTAAAAGTTACGTCCATTTGAATATCACTTTTTTTTTTCCTTTTTTGCTTCCAGAATTCAATCAAAAAATTGTAATATATTGGTCATACAATAAAACTTGGAGCCTTTTTATGAAAACATTATGAGCTTGACACATTTATGTAGTTAAATTGACACAATTTAATATAAATTTTATGAAAAAGGTAATAACTTTATTAATAATTGTGGTATATCAAAAATCTAAAATAAAGGCTTTGAGATTGATATCTCTCAACATTTTTCAAATAGATGTTAGGTTGTGGAGCTAAAAGCTTCACTGATGCAAACAGAGGAGGTTGCTGAGTTGCAGAGCAACCGACGTTGGTCAGGCCAACCGACGTTAGTCATATTCAGTGTGCAGAGCAACTGACATCGGTTAGGTGTCAACCGACATCGGTCAGACAAGAACCGACATCGGCAACCTATGTGTGCGGGTGCTTGCATGTGCTTCCAGAATTGGTCTAATTTTATACAGACATTTAGTTTGCATGTAAAATACTAATTTTAGTCTTGAGTCTGCATTTCTAATTATTGTTTGTATGGGATCTATTTAAGAGACTCATGGGGCTGTATTGTAATTTGAGGGATCATAAGGACTTGCAAAGGCAAGGACAAGGGTTCTTCTGGGTGAAGGATCAGAAGGACTTGCAAAGGCAAGGACAAGGGTTCTTTCAAGGTGTGTAAGATCTAGAGGGTCTGCAAGTGTGCAAGACCAGGTTGATCTGCAGGTTGTGCAAGATCAGGTAGAAGATCTACATGGTAAGTAAGGCTAGTTGATTTGCAGGTGTGTGTGTGCAAGGTCAAAGGAGATCTATGGGGTAGCAAGGTCAAAGGAGATCTACAACACAACAAGGAGCAAGATTAGGGAGATCTACTTGGAGTACTTTGAGTACTTGGTGTACTGGCAGTATTGTTACTGACTAGTGGAGGGTACAAATCATTGTTGAGTTATGGTTGTAATTGGTTGAGTGAGATAACTCTTGAGGGAAAATTATGATACACCCAAGAGGTGTGGGAAGAGTGTGATTTATTCATTGTATTTCCTTCTGGAAGAGTGTTAATACAAGATTGTATTGTCTCTCATATTCTGTGCTATTTCTGAATTCTAGTTACATATTACTTCTGGTTTAATTTTGTGTTTAATTGCTTATACAAAGGTAATCAATTGTGCTCCTAATCCTAACAAGTGGTATCAGAGCTTGGTTAGGTTCACTAACACATTGGTATCAAAGCTGTGTGTTCTAGATTCCTATTTGCTCCAGATCCTGACAAGTGGTATCAGAGCCTGGTTTGGAGCAGGTTAGTGTTTGTTGATTACAGGTCACTCTCAGGGGTTTCTAATTGAGTGGGAGTAAAGAAATGGCAGAAGAAAGTAAGCTAAGAATGGAGAAATTCAATGGCAAGAATTATTAATTACTGAATTATGAAAAGAAAGGGCAGGTAAAAAAATATTGTTGGTTGGTAGAAGATCAGCATGAAGGAAATAAATAAGCAAATGATGCAGGGATTGTTACACGGGATGCTCTTATATGTTCATTGGATAAAGTAAAATCTTGGGTTTTAGATTCTGTTGCCTCTTTCCATGCAACCCCAAATAGAGTATTTTTCCATGATTATGTCCATGGAGACTTTGGAAAGATTTATTTAGGGGTTGGTGAGCCTTGTCAAATTGTTGGCAAAGGGGAAGTGCGGCTGAAATTGTAGACGGGCAACACATGGGTGTTGAAGGATGTCATGCATGTCCCAGTCCTGAAGAGGAGTCTAATTTCTACAAGAAATTTGGGTGATGAGGGTTGCACAATAACTCTCACAGTGGAATCTTAGAAAGTTTCCAAGGGTGCACTTGAATTAGCATGTGGTAAGAAAGTAGGTACTCTTTATCTATCTACTTGTATTACTAATTCTCCTTCTGGTTTATCTACTTCATATGTAGATGCAAAGATGTGGATCTGTAGGCTTGGTCACATGAGTGAGAAGGGGATGCATGTTCTTAGGTCAAAAGGTAAGAGTTCAGATTCAGAAAACATGGATCGAGATTTCTGTAAGCAACAGAAGAAAGTGAGGTTTCTTGTTACTGATGCTACAAGAAAGGATCAAGTTTATTGCATAAAGAGGAAATTTGATGTCTTTGACAAACTTAAGAACTGGAAAGCCTTGGTTTTCATGGAGGAGATGATGGACAGAGATCAGCTCAAGGGGCTGAATAATTCTAAGCAGAGCAGTTTGGACAAGGTTATGATCTAAAGTGAGCTTGCGGGTAAAAGTCATCACTCATAGGAAAACACAGTTATCGACATCGATCAGGTGAGAACCAACGTCGAACAGGCAGGTACTAATGTTGGTCATGTGCAGACCAAAGTCAATGGTGTCGGTCAGGTGGAGACTGACATCGGTTAGGGAACTGACATCGGTGACAAGGTGGACACTGACGTTGGTCAGGGAACTGGCGTTGGTGATCAGGTGGAATTGACATCGGTCAGGTGCAGACCAAGGTCAACTAGAGAATGGATTTTGGGTGGACAACAAGCTGTTAAGGAGTCTCAAATGCCCATATGGAGGACTGAAAGGGTAAGTAAGCCTCAAATTTGTTATTCCCCTTCTTTATACTACTTGAACTTGTTGCTCACTGATGGTCAAGAACCAGGAAGTTTTAAAGAGGCAATGCAGGTAGAATCTAGGAAATAGTGGGAGCATGGCATGAATTCCTTGGAAGAGAACCAAACAGGACATTTGGTAGAGTTGCCAGCTGAGATGAAAGCACTGAAAGATGAATGGATTCCTAGGTTAAAGAAAGGAGAGAATGGACAGGTGAGATAGAAGGCCAGGTTATATGGTCTTGAGCAAGCTGCAAGACAATGGTGTTTAAGGTTTGACAGGTGTATGACAAAGCATGGCTTTAGTAAATGTGACCATTGTGTTCACTTTACCAGGTTGGATAATATTAGCTACATTATCCTGTTACTATATGTAGTGTATATACTTGTTGCAGGGTCACACATGTAGGGAGTTGCTGAGCTAAAGGTAAAGTTAGTTCAAAGGTATGCCATGAAGGATTTGGAAGCAGCAAAGAAATTCTTTGGCATGAGTATTTCTAGAGACAGGGAAGATCACAGGTTGATTTTGTCTCCAGATGATTATGTGAATAAGGTAGTGGAAAGGTTCAATATACAGGATGCAGAACCGGTTAGCACACCTATGGATGGACAGTTAACAGAACAGTGTCCCAAATCACATGATGAGGTTGAGTACATGTGTACTAGACCTGTTATTACCCAAGCAATGGGAGTTGTCAGCAAGTTTATGGCTAATTCGAGAAAGGAGCACTGAAAAGCAGTTCAGTGGATTCTCTGGTATCTAAGAGGGACCAGCAGCAGGGATTCATGCTATGCAGGGTTAGGCACTTCTCTACATGGGTATGTAGATTCGGATATGGCAGGTTACTTGGATGACAGGAGTAACACCACAGGATGTGTGGTGGTTGGTCTTCAAGATTGAACTTGAAGAGGAATACAAGCCAGGAAACAAAATTCGATGATGTACAGGTACAAGTGCAACTATTTTTCTCCAAGTGGGAGATTGTTAGGTTGTGGAGCTAAAAGCTTCACTGATGCAAACGGAGGAGGTTGATGAGCAACAAACATCAATCAGGCCAACCAATGTTGGTCATATTCAGTATGCAGAGCAACCAACATCGGTTAGGTGTCGGTCAACATCGGTCAGACCGGAACCGACGTCAGCAACTTGTGTGTGCGTGCATTTGCATGCGCTTCTAGAACTGGTCTAATTTTAGACAGACAGTTAGTTTACATGTAAAAGACTAATTTTATTCTTGAGTCTATGTTTCTAATTATTGTAATTAGGAAGTCTAATTATTGTTTGTATGGGATCTATTTAAGAGACCCATGGGGTTGTATTGTAATTTGAGGGATCATAAGGACTTGCAAAGGCAAGGACAAGGTTTCTTCCAAGTGAAGGATCAAAAGGACTTGCAAAGGCAAGGACAAGGGTTCTTCTAAGGTGTGTAAGATCTAGAGGGTCTACAAGTGTGCAAGACCAGGTTGATCTGCAGGTTATGCAAGATCAGGTAGAAGATCTACATGGTAAGGTCAATTGATCTACAGGTGTGTGTGTGCAAGGTCAAAGGAGATCTGTGGGGTAGCAAGGTCAAAGGAGATCTACAACACAACAAGTAACAAGATCAGGGAGATCTACTTGGAGTACTTTGAGTACTTGGTGTACTGGCAGTATTGTTACTGACTGGTGGAGGGTACAAATCATTGTTGAGTTGTGGTTGTAATTGGTTGAGTGAGAGAACTCTTGAGGGAAAATTACGGTACCCCCAAGAGGTGTGGGAAGAGTGTGATTTCTTCATTGTATTTCCTTCTGGAAGAGTGTTAATACAAGATTTTATTGTCTCTCATATTCTGTGCTATTTCTGAATTCTAGTTACATATTACTTCTAGTTTAATTCCGTGTTTAGTTGCTTATACAAAGGTAATCAATTGTGCTCCTAATCCTAACAAGTGGTATCAGAGCTTGGTTAGGTTCACTAACACATTGGTATCAGAGCTGTGTGTTCTAGATTCATGTTTGCTCCAGATCCTGACAATAAATATATTAAATATATTTGTATTAATCTTTAGATATTTTTTGAAACGTATTTTTTTTAATAGAGTATACAGAAATAAAACCAAAATTATAATGTTGATTGTGTATTAAACTAATATATATATCTTAGATAAATCTATATAAAAGATGTTGAGAGCTATCATTCTTGAGATACCCATATGATTTTAAATTTGTGATATATTTTGTGAAATAAATAGAATTGAGAACCTCGAGAATGATATCTCTCGATTTTTTATATAGATTTATCTAAGATAAAAATGCTAGTTAATTATTAATATCAAATAATAAATAAATATATGAAAATATAATAAAATTAGCTAATTTAATATTTAAATTATTAATTTTTAAATTAAATTGCTTATTATGGTTCATATTTTATGTGTTACATACATTTTTTTGGGTACATATAGTTTCACCCAACAATCATGCATAAGACTTTTTTCTATCATTTATAGAAATAACCATGATGAGTGAGAATTAGTTTAGAAAGTTACATTCATTCTAAATTCATCCATAATAAACTTCATTCTTTGAACATTTAAGTTTTAGAATTTTATTATATGATACATCTAGTTTGAATGGGTCTAAAAAAAATTGTTATTCAACCTTGTCCATATATAAATCATAGGAAAAGATGAAAACACTAAAGGAAATACATATATGTTTTAATAGTTTGGTGAGCTCAAAATTTCAAATTCTATCTACCAAAAAACATATAATTTAATGTAAATAATTGTACATAAATCCAAGACTCATATGGCAATTAGATTTAATTTACAAGCCTAAGCATAATTCTATTTTTATGTTAGTTATAAATAATTAAATTTACAAAAAAAAAATTGTTATATGGGACTGTTACATTGTAATTGACATCTCTATAAGATATTTTTTCTTCTCTCAAATTCTAGTTGCAGGCTCACTTAAGACAAAATTTAACAGCATAATTATTAATCTATTAGAACAATAGTTTTTTTAGTATAGAAATAAACCTATTTTATGAGTACCATTTAAAATATTTAGAGACTCTGATTGCAGTGCCACTCAAAATACACTTTGGAGTTTTAGATGGAAGTAGAAGTGATTTTTTGCAAACGTACACTAACATTGAAACTTAAAGTCAATAACCAATTTTATTACACAAACTGAAAAACCTATTTTTTGTGGATTGGGTGCTACATGGATTAAACAGGAATGGAATTATGTATTATGGATAACTATAATGGTATAACCTTATAACTTTACAACCTTAACATGTAAAAGAAGAGAAAAAGTGACAGTGTAGGGTATGCTGAAATGAAAAATTACGTATTTTAACTTCTTAACTTGTAATTATGTTCATTCATAAATTTATATTTTTAATAAAAATTAATGTGCTATAATAATTTTATTATATTTTATCTTGTAATAATATTCATCCATGAAATTATATGTTTAATAAAAGTTAATATGATATAATAACGTTTGTTGGATCTTTTTTAAAGTGATGGTCAAATGAATGTCAATTTTAAACTTGGAATTAGAATTGAACATATTCACTATATTATAGCTCACTACCACCCCAGATGTCATTATATAATACTTCTTAGTGTAATTATATTGTCAAATTAATTTGAATAACTATTGAAAGTTTTGAAAAATATGAAATGAAACATCTAAACTAAAATTATTTAAATAAATAATATGTAAAGTTTTAACATAAATAAATTAAATAGTAAACTGTAATTTATTTTAACTTTTATTTTATATAATTCAATTATCTTTAAGATAAAATATAAAATAAATATTCAATAAAAATTGTGTGTGTGTGTGTGTGTGTGTGTGTGTGTGGAAGTAAAACTTTGGGGAGCGATGGAGAAAGGTAAAGAAAAGAAAAATCCTAAAACCCTAATGTTTTCATTAGGGTTGGGTTGTTGTCAACCCAAAGCAAGAGATCAAGTATTAGTTTAGGATGTGTAGCTAACAAAGAAATGGATCAGTTTCTCATCTAAAAAGGGAACAAGAGAAGGGGAGAATTAGCCTTTTACTGTCTCAAGGCTGAAATCGAAGATCATGGTTGGTGGTCCTACAAGCCTAGAGAGCCTGCATAGAGGGATCAGCTCTCCTGTTGCAACAAAAACCACCAATCAGTTTGAGTCAAATCTACCTAAATAGGGTAGTGTTTCAAATGAAAACCCTATTTATAGGGAGAGTTTGAAAATTGACAAAGACCAAGAGTTCATTTGGGAGACTATGGAACTCACTCAAGCCATCTCTTGCCTTGAATCTGAAGCCCTGATTGGTAAGTTTGCATGTAAATGGTCAGCTATTGGGGAGATGAAGATTGGATTTTGGCAAACTGGGTAAGAACCTCAATATTAAATTTCTACCTAAAGGTTTCTTTTTAGTAATTTTACCCAACCAAGATAAATGCAATGGGGTTATTCAAAAACCCTTTTGGGCACTTCATGGGGTGAGCCTCTAGTTGTAACCCTGGAAGCCCAACTTTGATGTTACCATTGAGCACCCAAAAAATGTTTTTGTTTGGATTAGGCTATATGGTCTCCCAGTGGAATACTAGAGTAAAGAATGCCTTACAGCATCAAGGAATCTATTGGGCTCATGTGTAGAAATTGATTCAAAATCTAAGGAAGGTTGTTTGGCATCCTATACTAGGATTAGGGTTTTATTAAACCTAGCTGCAACAATACTAGATAAAATCCCAATTAAATCTCAAGGTCTAATATGGAAACAATCTGTAGATATTGAAAATATCCCCTTTAGGTGTTTCAAGTGTAGGAAAGTAGGGCATATCCAAAAATATTAAAATAATAAAGCAGATTAAATCCTTTGGTCCCTACTAAATATTTAAACCACGTAGGAACGTCATCCTCCCTGCCTTTTTGCAAAAATAATTTAGGAACCTTATGGGCTAAAAAGACTCAATATTTGAAGAAGAATAAAGGTCCTTTAGACCCATCAGTCTTAGTTAGAGAAACCCCATCTACCTCTCAACCTTTGAAGGTGGTTTCTCCCCCCCCCACTAGCATCTCCAATGCTATAACGCACTTCCTCCAACATTAAAAAGGTAGATATTATAGAGACAAAAGTGCTATTGGAGAAGCTAGGCATGAAGGATGTTCTATCTCTGAATACTATGATTAAGGGTTATGATTTCATCTCAGAATAGTCTCAAGCCATCAAATAAATTATTCATCATTCAAGAGGAAATATGGAAAAATAAAATGCCTCTCCCAGCAAGGGGGTAAAAAAAAGGAGGATAATCCAATGATTGAAGTGCTTCAAATTGATTCAGAGATGGAAGAGTAAGAATTTGAAGAAATCTAGTTTAGAGAAAAACTGTCCATCACGAATAAGCATAAGAATTAGATTAGACCTGATTATGGTATGAACCTAAGACAAGGTAGGAAAAGTAAGAATGTTATTGTAGTGGAATAGATTTCCTATGGTAAGTAAGGTATGTTGACTAGATTCTATAACTCTGAAATCCAGGGGTGAAAGGCTTCCCATTGAATCCATGAAAATTCTATCCTAGAATGTTAGGGGTTTTAATGCCCCTAACAAGAGGTGTATATAAAAATGCCTCATGTCTTCTAAATGTCCTAATGTAGTTTTATTACATGAAACCAAATTAAGTGTGGAGAAAGGTCATTCCTTACTTTGTTTGGGATGAAAAAGTTAGAATGGGTATTTTATAAAAGCTATTAGGGCCTTGGGTGGACTAGCTAGTCTCTGGGTGCCTTATAAATTTAAGGTGGAAATTCTTGAATCCGGTTCTCATTGGTAATTCTACTGAATCTCTTACACCCTTTTTGATGTCAGCTTTTTCTTGTGCAACATTTATGGGCCTAATGAACAACATGCTAAGCTTTATATGTGGGCAGATATCACAAAACTTTGTGGTCATTATGTGAATTATAAGATCATCTTTGGGGGGACTTTAATTCCATTCTCCATCAATCTAAAAAAATGGGGGGTAATCAGTTGGGTCCCATAGGGAACTATGATTTTTCTTATATCATTACTAGCAATGATCTTTAAAATTTTCCCCCTAAAGGAGGATACTTCACTTGGAGTAATAAAATAAGTGGTCATAAAAATATTTGAGAATGCTTGGATAAATTTTTAGTGTCCAACTCATGGATGACATAAAATTGGTTGACAAAGTCCCTCACAGTCTCTTTTGAAGGCTCTGATCATCTTCCTATTGTGCTTTCTATATCTATGGATAATTTTCCCCCTCGCTATCCCTTCAAATGGGAAATGATGTGGCTCAGGGATCATTCTCTTTATGGTCTTATGGAAAGTTGGTGGAAGAAATACTATATAAATTCTCATTCTCCTTTGTTTCAAATTGCCAAAAAAATTCAATTTATTAAAAGAAACCTAAGAGAGTGGAATATCAAGTGCTTTAAAAATCCTTTTTAGGAGAAATTTAAGTGGAAGTAGATCTGGAAAATTTGAGTCACGTTATATTTCAAGATGGAATGGATCAGGGTTCTTATTGGAAAGAAAAAGCTTTGATGGATGAATATGAAGAATTAATTTTAAGGGAAGAAATCTTTTGGAGGAAAAAATCCAAGACGGATTGGTTAAAATAAGGAGATAGGAATTCTTCCTTTTTTCATAAATTATTCAAGATCAAAAGAAACTTCACTCACATTTCACAAATTTATTCACCTAATGGTACTCTTTTGACCAGTATCCCAAAAATCAGAGAAGTGACCGTTAACTTTTTTGAAGATCTTCTTAATAATGCTAATTTTTTTGATCTTCAAGCATAGAACCATAATCTCTCCTTCACCCTGAGGTTAGTCTCTCTGGAAGATAATGAAAATATCTTGGCCCCCTTCTCTTTGCAAGAAGTAAAATGGTTGTCTTCTCGATGGAAAAGGATAAGGCTCCTAGTCCCGATGGTTTTCCAGCTAATTTCTTCCAATCTTTTTGGGAAATTATTGAAGAGGATGTATTACTGATAGTGGAAGAATCCAAAAAAAGAAATAAATTTTTCACTGATCTGAATGTCTCTCTAGTCTCCCTTTTCCCTAAAGGTGATTCACAAGAATCTTTTAATGATTATAGGCCCATCTTTTTTTGCAACATGGTATACAAGATTATTGCTAAAGCCATGGCTCTAAAACTTAGAAATATACTACAGACCTTGATTTTTGAATAATAGGTGGGTTTTTTCCTAGGCAGGAACATTCAAGAAGGAGTCATTATTTCTCATGAACTCATTCATTCCTTCTCAGTCTCACATAAGAAAGGTATGTTGTTGAAATTGGATATTAATAAAGTTTATGATAGAGTCAATTGGCATTTCCTTATTAAATTTTTGGAGAGATTTGACTTCTATAAAAAATGGTGTGACTGGATCTTTAGCTACATATCTAGTCCCAAATTTTCCATTCTGGTAAATGGAAGCCCAACAGGTTTCTTTCAAGATTCCATAGGTCTTCGTCAAGGTGACCCTCTATCTTCATTTCTTTTTATTTTAGTGGTTAAATTTTTACATAGAGCGGTGGCTAAGGATAAGGATGGTGCTTTGATACATGGTATATAAGTCTCCACTAGTTTGTTGAATTTAACACACCAACAATTCACTGATGACACCTTTCTTTTCAGTCAAGCTTTATTTTTGGAAACCCAGAGCTTCAAGGACATTATTTCTAGTAATGAAGCATCGTTTGGTCAAATGGTAAATATAAAGAAATCAAAAAAAATCTTCTTAAATTGTCTCAAATAGATTCAACAAGTGACTTATCTTGTTTTGGGTTTTAATTTTTGTAAGCTCCCATCAAAATATTTGGGAGTGTCATTGTTCTCTGAAAACTCACACTCGGTTCATTGGGAAGGTTTGGTTTAAGATTTTAAGAAAAGGCTAGCCTCTTGGCAAGGCAAATGGCTTTCTCTGGTTGGACATATTACTCTTATCAAATTAGTCCTTATCTCTCTTCCAACATACTATTTCTCAGTCCTTCAGCCTCCTAACCACATTGTTAGAGAATTAAATCGAATCACAAAGAACTTCTTGTGGCAAGGAACACATAATCAAAAAATTATCCCTTTGATGAAAGGGGAAAGGGTAATCAGAAAGGGTATGCAAAATCAAGAAAATGGGTGGCATGGGTGTTAAAATTTTGAATCTTTAAAATCTTGCATTGGGTGCTAAACTTTCCTAACTTATGGTTTCCAAACTAGAGGCCTTATGGGTCAAAATGATGCAAAGAAAATATTTAGATTTATATGACCCTTGGAGCATTATTTTAATTGAGGATCCTCCCCAAGGCTCCCAGTTATAAAATTTTCTACTTAAATGCAAATCAATTATAGAAAATTATATCTCCTAGACCATTAACAATGGTAGGACTAATAAATTCTATGATGACTCATGGAATGGTCATTAACCCTTGGCTGAGATTCAGGAATTAAGGGATGCAAAGTGTATCCTATCTTTAGCTTGGGGCTATGTGGTGGCAAATTATTTCATACCCTAGGACTTTTAAGGTCTATCGCACTGGGTGTGGAAGGACTTCAAGGGGCTAGGTATTTTAGAAGATCGGGTTTTTTATCTCATGGAATGCCTAAAATTGAGAAAAAAATCTTGAATGAAGAAGTTGATAAGTTACATTGGATTGGGGCTAAGTCAGGTAGCTATAAGGTTATTCTAGGGTACCAAATGGCTGATGTCATGGATGAATTGATGTCTTGGACACATTTCCTATGTTTGGATAAATATGGCCTACAGAAAGCTAGGGATTTTGCATGGTTGGTGGTTCAAGATATAATTTTGACCCAAAATAGGCTAAAAAAGATGGGTGTTTATGGTCTATCATGGTGTATTCTCTACAAAGCTAATGAATAAATTATAAACCATCTTTTATTTTTGTGCCCCCTAGTGATCTGTTGTTGACAATGGCTCTGCTCCAAACTGGAATGGTCATAGGCCTGACCCCCATCATTATTGATGGCTTTCTCCTCATGGCCAACTGGGGATGTCAAACACTCTCTATTTGGATTATGGTGAGCCAGCCTAACTATTCTGATATGGTCTCTATGGAAGGAATGAAACTCCAAAAATTTTGAAGGTAAAGAAAAGTCTCTCCCTAAGATCCTCAGAGTCATTGAGATTGTGATCTCAAAAGTCATTACTTCCTAGGTTAAGAGATGTAAAGGTTTCCTTTCTAGTTGGGACATGGGGATGACAATGAAATGGAACTTGATATGTATCCCCCCCATTAATGGGTCAATCATTATTGGTAATAAGGTCATAATAAGGAAGCGAGAATGGTCTCCTCCCCCTCTAGGATGGTTTAAACTTAACTTCGATGGTGTTGCATGGGGAAACCCAAGTGCATCTGGGGTGGGTTGAATTATTTGTGATTATTATGGATCCTTGATCCATGTCATGTCTATGAAAATCTAGGATGGGTCTAATAATGAAGTGGAAGCCCAAGCACTAGCAAGAAGCATTGAATTGGCCATTCAGTGTGCAATTCCAAAACTAATTGTGGAAGGTGATTCCCAAGTAATCATCTCAACTTTGGAGAAAAAAGAGGTTAAGTCATGGCACCTTGAAAATATTTTTAAGAAAACTTGGAGGAACTTGGAAGTCTTTTCTTCGATGGAGTGGAAGCATTGATTTTAGGAGGCTAATTCAGTTACAGACTTCTTGGTAAATTATGGAATTGATCAAACTAAGGTTTGTTGTGTAGATAATGTCAGGGAAGCTTGGGAAGATTTCCCTTCTGCATCGATGATTGATCTTGGTTAACCCTCACTCTGTGATCTATTTTGTATTGCTTTACTTCCCAAAGCAATTTCAAAATTTCTAGATTATGTAGCGGTGACTTTCTTTAGTGAAGGGGGGTTGTTTCAATCTTACGAGCTAGGCTATTTTGTGCCACCCTTCATCATTGCATGACATGCTTAGAATTTATGAAGGGATATGGGTGGAGGATTATCATTAATGAAGTATGCTAGTTTTATTGGTCTGATGGACAAGATCCCATGGCATGAAGGAGCCTAGAGGCTTCCCTCATCCCTCTTTAAGATTACTATCACCTTGTTTTCATGCTTTGTGTTTATGGGTTGGCATCTACTAAGTGTTGTGTTATGTTTGGTTGGGTTAAACATGAAGGGTGTGAGTGAGATAGCATTAGAAATGGAATGCATCTATGGTGTGAGTGATGTAAGAGAAATGGATTTTGAGGGACAAATCTCTAGGGATCATCTCAAGAATATTTTTTGGTTTTAGATGGAAGAAATGCTTGAGGTTATTATGGATGTCTTGGGGTAGGAATTTTTGTTTAAGGGGGTGAAAATCAAGGTAAATTTTGAAGTGATAGAAATAATTGCTTCAAATCTTCTACATGATCTTACTCCTCTCCCATCCCTACTATTCTCTGGGTGGGATGGCTTAGAAGTGGTGTTGGCCTTTGATTTTAGGGATCTAAAAACAAGATTTACAATCCTCTTAGGCTTTGTGAAGGATTTGCATAAGAAGGTGACCTTGTCGAACATGAAAATTAGAAAATTTATCTCATTTTTTATTATGTCACAACTCAAAATCCTAATTTTAGAGTTGGTTCAGCTACGGGACTATCGACACCAGTAGAGGTGAGTTGAGGCTATCAAAAAATTGGTGGTAAGGTAGTGGCATCATTTTGGTATAATTCTATGTTGGTGGAGGAAATGAGCCCTGAAATAATGGAGGATGTCAAATACTTTGTAATATCCTCATCTAGGGGAAATGTGTGGATGGCTCATATCATGGAAGATGCTACTATTTGGAAGGAGGATCGTGTTGGTGATGGTCAAGAAATAGTGCTCCTAACTAGTACGAATGATGAGGCCATAATGGGTGCTATTGTCTAAGATGGTTGGTTCCAAATCTTAGTTCTATCTAGTTTATCAATTTTTGATCTTTTATGTTGTCTATTTTGGGGTACTTTATTGGGTGCCTGGTCTCGTTTGGGGCCCTTCGTATGTTATAGCTATTGGTGGTGTTTAGTGTGTTTTTTTGTCTTTTGGTTGGCTTTGTGTCATGATATGTAATACTCTTACTTTGTGGGCTAGAGCCCAATAAAAACCTCATAATGATCTAATTTTTTTTAAAGTAATTAATAATTCATTAAAAAGATGGTATTAAAATCTTATTTAAAAACCATATCACATTATAATCACAATGTTTACATATATATTTTTATATATAGATGTTGAGAGTTGGTAGGTCCCTCACCTATCAAATTTAAATCACAAGATTATCCAAAAAATTAGGTAGGTTTGACCTATAATTTGAATGATCCAAAAAAATTGAGAACCTTAATAGAGGAGAGAGAGAAAAATGAATGAATCACTAGATCATAAAAACTCTCAAGAAAAACCACCAAATATCCTTAAGATATTAACGGATTTCTTATAAAAATAGAGTTTCATATAACAACAATTATTTTTGTTGGAATAATTTTTATTAGCAACCATTGCCCATCCTTTAAAATCATCTGAAATAGAATCACACTTTAAGGAGAGGCTACATATGAACTAGAGAGACCATCCATAGGATGGGCACCTAAACTTGGAGAATGAAGAAAACACTATGTAGTTTGTACAAAATCTTTATTACCAATGGAAAATAGAAATAACAAAATTGAGAGGGGATGAAGCGATCACCACATTAGCGACAAAAGAAATCAAAGAGGGATAAATCAGAGGAGATGGATATTTGAGTAGAATTATTCTTAGGCTTAATTTTGGCATTGAATATTAATTGATTCATCTCAACTCCAGTCCACTAGGTAGAAGACTTACTTTGATGTAACTTACTAATAATAGAATCACCTAAAATTGGGTAATCATTCACCAAATGACCATGATCAAAACACCTTTTGAATCTAAATCAAATTCTTTTATAATTTAGGGGTTGAAACCAAATTATTTGTCCAATCTTGATCTTTATTTCTGCAAGTAAATGTTTGGAAAGATTCACGACAATGCACAAATGAGTAAATTTATTATGTGTGCAGCCTTCAGTGTTTAGAGTAAGTGAAACCAAATCTCCAAGAGAACTACCAATAGCACATAGATAGAGGACCTTCCAAAATTGAAGAGGTAAATGATACAATCTAACTTAAATCAAAAAAGCAAAAAATAATCAATAACTATATTGAAAGAAGGAAACCACAATTTCATATACAAGAAAGCTTTATCCTAGATCCAAGGGCCCGAATCAACAACAAGTCTCTATCCATAATAGAGGAACAAGTAACAATTAAAAACCCTTAGGCAACAAATGAATAACAAAGGTGTTATCTAGGAGGGATTTCCACTTCTTGATAATCCAAGCATGAAGGTTAACCAAGTTAAGCCAAAACTTGTGAAAGTGACAAATCACCACTATAAAAGAGAACCACACTTCCTCTATCAACACACCACCACCATATCAACCAAAGGGGTATTGGAAGTTTTCACCAAACCCTGAACTATGAAATAAGAGGGAGCCTTACCCTGAGGGCCTTGCCCACAAAGAGACGCATCAAAGATAGAGATAAAAGTTAGGCCATCTGCATAAGAATATGGAGGAACTGAGAAAGAGTCAAATAGGAGCATATGATGAGCACAAGCCAAAAGTCCCTTGCCCATCATAATGAAGATAGAGCCCTATAAAGAAACAATAGCGAAAGGGAAAGGGTTGAATAAATTTAATGGGCACTTTCCACAGAACCCTCGCAGTGCAGCTAAGAAAAGACATGGGAGGAAGGAAGCAAAAATCATGGAAGGAACTACAACATTATGACCTTGTAACAGGAGTCAACCCCACTAACTAACACCCATGATGTTTGCATCTTAATACTCATAATTAATAATAATTATTATTCCAGAGGAGATTTCATTGTTAAGCCACAAGTAAAGATTTATTTCATTTAAGGTGTATTCTTTTAATTGTCAAGACAATCAAAGATTCATCTCATCTAAGGTATGTTAATTTATGTCTAATAGGTGTAGGAGTGCAATTAAATTTTGTTTGGAATTTTTTTTGTCATGGAGTTGACTGTGGTGTGCAATAGCTAGGAAAAGAAAAGCAGTTTTTGTCAAAGGTAGTGATGATGCCATCAAATACTTTGACACCATAATGTAAATAATGATTGATGACATCTTTGAGTAATTATAGTGGAAAACGCCTTCTTTACTCTAAGAAAACCCTGCATGTTCAGAAGTGCAAATTGGAAAAACTATACATATAAAGCTTTTTAATATTAATTTATAAGTTTTCATAAATTGAATCCCTAAAACCTGATAATTTTATGTTCATACGAAAAATTTGCAGTTGTTATTTTTTAGTATACCTTATCGTTAAGGGAGAGATAATAGTAGTGGTGTACCCTAACTTCACACTTAAATGGCACCCAAACGATGCCACATTAACACTTCAAAATCATACCGAAGGATAGCGTAAATAGCCTGAGTGGTCGATGGTGATATTAGTTAGGGTGGTTGTGGGCAGTGGTGATATTAGTGATGCTAATATTAGTTGTATGTAGTTTTTAGGGGAGTTTAGGCCTTTCATTTATGTCCTAGACTGGTTCATTAGCTTCATTCAAAAATTGGCATGTTCTAATTCATAGCTTTTATCTTTGTAAAAGTGTTTA
Source organism: Torreya grandis (assembly GCA_037957365.1). Taxonomy (NCBI): domain Eukaryota; kingdom Viridiplantae; phylum Streptophyta; class Pinopsida; order Cupressales; family Taxaceae; genus Torreya; species Torreya grandis. Next base: position 1,191,305 of record JARHVA010005401.1, read on the forward strand.
CTCCTAATAATAAAAAACACAAGAACATGAATTCACATCAACATATTAATAACACAACATCATGAATTTATAAAAGAATTTGGTTTGATACATCTGACTCAACATTTATTGGTATGTGAATGAAAATATTAATTTTGATACAAAGACAATAACATTTACTAATATATGAATGAAAACCTTTAGGGATTCCATCTACATACTAGCAAATGTTCACTATCAAATGAAATGTTTACAAGTTGTTCAAGGTAGGTAGCATTTCATCCCTCTAACATTTTGAAGATACAATCTCTATTAAAGAATGGATTCTACATAAAAGGCCATTGAGTCCCATCATCATTCATAGCACATTTATTGCGAGTGAATGGCATTTTAACATGGCATGTTGAACATGATTAACAAAACACTTTAATATAATTTATGACTGGGAAGAATTTTTCAACATGGCATTTTGATGCTTATTAAATACACTTGATAAGACGTCAGTACTCTTCACTACATAAATGTTTAACCCCTTTCCATCCAAACAAAAAGTTGTGTGTGGAAACATTTATTGTGTGTTTATAGAATCCATGTAAAGTTGAAGGTAGGGAAATACAAATGTGTCATAGATATAAATAACCCAAAAATATGAATTTAGAAAATGATTTAGTTTGATACAAAAATAATAACATTTAATATTATGTGAATGAAAACCTCTAGGGTTTTCATCTAAATACCAACAAATCTTGCGTCAGATGTGAATGAAAACATGTCAACATTGTGGGTTCAACTGTGGGTAACATTTCAAACCTGTAACATGCCAATGTTACAATCTTTGTGAAATGTTACATTATGCAGAAGAAGCATTTAGGTTCCATGACATTTAGGGGAGAGTGACTTGAACAAGGCACATTGAACATGTTGTAAATGACACACATGACATCATTAACACACCACAGTAATGGAAATAAAGGTCACCGAGCATATTTGAACATGGCCCTTTGTTGCATATTAATGACATAAGTGTCTTCCACAATGGCCATTGAATTCATAAAATGATATGGTTTGATATAAAAACAATAACATTTATTAGTATGTGAATGAAAACCTTGAGAGCTACCATAAACATGCGAGTAAAAGTTAACTTGGATGTAAAGGCACACAAAAACAATTACAATAACAATAATACATACAAAAAAAAAAACCACTTAGTTGTGGGTTTAGTTATAGGTAACACACCTATTCAAAACATATCGATATGATGGGTTCTATTGTGGGTAAAATTTCATCCCTCTAATATGTTAATGTTACAAGCTTTATGAAATGTTGCATTGTGTAGAAGAGGTGGTTGGGTTCCATGATAGCTTGGGGAGAGTGTCTTGAAAAGGCATGTTGAACAACTTGTTGATGGCATGCATTGTGGTATTAACTCGTCACACTAAAAGAAATAAACCCTACCAAGTGTGTATTAGTACAATATTTCGTTGCATATTAATGACCCATGCATTTTCTAATATGCTCCTTCATTTATTATTAATGATCTATATTACCTGCACGACAGGTCTAAGTGCACAAATTTTTAAACCAATGCCAAAATAATATATTTATCTGTATATTATTATTGATCAAATTTTTAAAAAAATATCAGACATATAAATCTCAATAAATAGTCCCACCTATAAAATAACTAAAAAATGACATGTTGACATACAAATAATAATACAACTTCAAACATTATCGAATTACCTCCCAAATCATTTATTTAAACTAAAAATATTATATTATCTAAATCCTAAATGGGAGGTTATATAAAATCCAAAACACAAACAAAAATATCCATATCTATATAACTTTAAACTTTTATAATCATGGTTCCCTTCCCCAACGTTTGGCTTGTGAAGTTACGATACAATTTTGCTCACAAGACTCATGCTTTCTTGCCAGTAAGTAGAAGACTGACCAGACTTTCGAACTGACATATTAAAACCTTCAAAATTAGTGAATACAGAATTGATTGCGCAACTCTTCCAACTGTACAGCAATCGCTTGCAAATCTTTTCAGGCAACAGCAAAAAGAGATGATAATTGATATTCAACGCTTTGAGGCAGATTATATGACATTAAATTGAAATAGGGTACCCAATTCCATGGCGCGTGGAGGGGAACGCAACGAAAAGCAGACTGCAGACAAATCCAATGGCCACCGGCAGCACATCCAGAAGCTCCTTCGTCTCCTCTTGAGGCTCAGGGTAAAAGCATCCTATCACGTTCTTGTCATACAGAGCTATGGCCGCAAACACCAGCAATGACAGGAACGCGTGCACCAAATCCACCGCCCGCAGTTTATATTTCGCCGCTTCGAGCACTTCGCGGCCCGGGTTCACGGACTCAAAAGTGTAGAGCCCTTTCAGAGTGGCCAAGCCGTAGTACACCTTCCCGTCAGAGCCCCTGAAACTGTCCGTAAAAGATGCCAGAAAACCCGAGAGCCCGCAACCGGCGAGGAGGATTGCCGTCATGTAACGGTGGGTGTGGTCGCAGTGGCCGTTGTTGGAGAGCAGCGGGCAAAGCACTTGGAAAAGCAAGAGGGTGCCCGTGGGCAGCAGGTTCGCCAGATGGGCCGCGCTGGCCAACGCTTGTGTCAGTCCAGAAGAATTTGATCTTCCCTCTTTTGAATCGTTATCAATTTCGACTGGCAGAAGAGGAGTTTTCTGATCATCAGTTTTGTCGTGCACTGCCATCGAATGTGACCTTTTCTTCGTCGAATCAGACATGATAAATACGAGTAATTCTTATCCTCGCTTTGTAAACAGCTTTCTGCGATGGTATGTAGAGGGCTAAGATCGAACATAATTAATATAACAACAAATCCTGCTAGCAACAATGGTGCTTACGTGAGGGATACGTCATGTGCTTTTACTTTTTCTCTCAACACAGAGGAAATCGTAAATTACTTCCTCTTAACTACCTAATGCTAATTAATACTCCAATTTCATCCACGCCAGCAATTTTGATTCAGTCAATCATCTATCCCAACTTAGAAGTTTACAATATCATTATTATCATTTTTTTGGTTAAGTAGGGGAGGGATCAATTCTTGCTCAATATAAAGATTCAATATCGTAAGGGATGAATACGATAAGATTGAGTGAATTTGATGCAATCGATGCTCCCACAATCCTAACCGTTAAACCCAAAACTCCGTTGGAAAAATCGAACCGTTGATCACTCTTAAACAACTTAAACAAAAACATAAGTATTCACGTTTTTGATCGCCACTTAACCGAGAGATTCATTTCTTTTACCTGTAATAAATTTCCTTATCCCTAAAATCATCTACAGATGCGTGCAAGCAATCTTTACCTGTATATGTGTTTCATATTTGTAAGCAATTGGACCAAGTCCTGTGTTGATGTGAACACAGTTGTCTCTGTCTATCTAGACTTAAAACAAACCCAAAAAAAAACGTCATCTCAAAGACGTATTAGCGACCAATCCGTTATCCATCGTCCTGTGGCCAATTTTCATCATCTGTTGTTGATGTAGCATGAGTCTTTGACAAACTTCACTGCTGTTATTGACATCTCTAGATATATTGTCATCGCTATGTGAGGACAAGAGGCAGGGTTTAATTTCTGGAAATTTTTTCTGATGAGTACAAGGCCACAATATCTAAAGAACAGCCTCCAGCTCAATAAGCAACAGATTTCATAATCTTCAGCCCAACAAGAAAAATACCTAAATAGGAATTTTAAAAAAATATATATTTAAATGTCTAGATTTAAATTTATTTCTTATAATTTAAAATATTGTAATTAATAAATTATAAAAAAATAAGTGTAATATTCAAAGTAAAAAGGAAATAAAAGCATGAATATAGATATGAAAAAACGTTATAAATTTTAGCATTTTTTTAATTTTTTGGGTGTTTTTTAATTTATTGATCAATTTTTCAATGAAGGAGAAATATTTAAATTTTTTGGAGTAATTTTTGCATTGGTTGGTATCGGTGCATGAATAAATCAACCTTTTTAATTTAGTGTTAAGGATTGAGGGATATGTATTCGAGTCTCAATCTTTTTTTAGTGAAATTTATATCTTGATGGATGATAACAGCACACTCTTTACTAATTTTTCAATGTGGTAACATATATAAAATTTAAGTTGAACAGACATTCAATATAAACACTATCTATTTTAGTGCATATAAGACACAAATCCGTCGATCAAAAGATCAATTGTGAAAGTGCTAAAGCAATTAATTCAAAATTTTAAAGTAGAATACAAGCATATATAAAGTATTTATTTCATTACCATGCATTCATTCTACTATGAAAAGTCTTACAAGATAAGATTTGCTCCTTGGATTGTTTATGTGAACATGTATTATACTCAATGTGTTATTTTTTATATTATACAGATAATTTAAGTATATGATAATAATCAAGATAAGAAGCACATGTTTTAGATTACATCCCTTATTTTTGTAGGTCTTCTAATTACTATTGCCTTATTAAGGTTTTAGAGGAGGAGATTGGTTTCCTAGAGATTTCTTTAGGATTTTAGAAAAGTGGGCAAGGTTTTTTGAGCTTTGAAGTTGATGAATAGGATCATCAAAATCAATTTTAACATATCTATTAATTACCAGGCCCATTTTCACATTTCTAAAAATGACATTACTCTTTCAAAATTATCCGGATGATTTGAGGGAGTAGTCTATGTTCGTCCTTATTATTTTAGGTTTTGTTCACCTTATTATCTATACCTACTCTACACTATCTATTTTTTACGATTGTCTCTAAATTCACATAAAATCAAGTAATATTTTTAAACCACCACATCATTTATTACGTTAATACATTATATTCACAATTAAATCTAATTTTATTGTTGTCTCTAAATTTGTATAAAATCAGATAATCTTTTTAAATCACTGCATTATTTATTATGTTGATATATTATATACACAATTAAATCTAATTTCACTAATTTAAATCTATTTAAACTCATTTGCAATGTTTAAGATAAATGTGTAATTTTTATTTTCCAATATATCCGAAGGCATTATATGGAATCATTCAATTACATAGAATGTCGGTATTTGTGTTCATATTTCATAAATAAATATATAATGAATTTACAATGTTGAATAAGTATACATCTAAATCAATGCGCTCTTTTGAATAAGTAACTATAAGTAAGACACATTTACAATGTTGAATAAGTATACATCTAAATCAATGCGCTCTTTTGAATAACTATAAGTAAGACACATTTACACTGTCAAAATCACCTCCTAACCTTAAACACTTAATTTTTTGTATTAAATACTTAAAAAATTTACATTTTAGTGAATGGATATAAATAATCATCAACTTCACTAATAAAATACAACCTTTTTAATTAATATATTGTAATTTGATTAGATCTATTTATTTCTACACATCATTTGGTAAATTGGGATTTACTATACACAGCCCAACTTAATTTCTTTCTAGGTAGTGCTCGGAGTAATTGTACATTGAAGACAATCCACAAGGCACTCATGTGCCGGTGTTCGGGCATATTATTAGCTTGTAAAATAAATTGTTTACAATGTGAAGAATCCACGGCTTACTTTTTCTTGCCGAACGAAGAAGAAACAGACATAAATTTTAATTGATACATACATTCCTGATTCCCTGATAATTTGCAGACTCCAAACAGTAATCGCCAGAGGAATAATTGTCTGCAATGCTTTTCTGGCATTAATTTGAAACAGGGTACCCAATTCCATGGCGTGTGGTGGGAAGTGCAACGAAAAGCAAACTAGAGGCAAGCCCAAAGGCCACGGGCAGCACATCGAGGACCTCCTTGGTTTCCTGTGCAGGCGCAGGGTAGAAGCACCCCACCACGTTTTTGTCATACAAAGCGATGGCCGCAAACACCAGCACAGACAGAAACGCGTGCACGAAATCCACCGCCCGCAGCCTGTACTTTGCCGGATCTGGCGCTCCGCTACCCGGCTTCACATAATCGAAAGTGTAAAGCCCTTTCAGAGTGGCCAAACCGTAGTAAACCTTCCCGTCAGAGCCCCTGAAACTGTCCGTAAAAGATGCCAGGAAGCCCGAAAGCCCACAGATGGCGAGGAGAATTGCCGTCATGTTACGGCGGGTGTGGTCGCAGTGGCCGTTGTTGGAGACCAGCGGGCACAGCACTTGAAAAAGCAGGAGGGTCCCGGTGGGAAGGAGGTTCGCCAGATTGGCCGCGCTGGCCAACGTCTGTGTCAATGCAGAATTAGTTCGCCTGTAATCATTCGTCTTGTTTGAATCGTAATTAGGATGATTATCAATGTCAACTGGTTTTTCTGTAATTTTTTGAGAATTTGGATCCGTTCTGTCGGGCTTTGGCCTGGCCATCGAAGTTGATCTCCTCTTGGTAGAATCCGACATTATTTCCAATTGCATTATCCACCACCAGTTCAGAATAGCTTTCTATGATAGGCATAAAACTTTGCGTATGATAATATATAAACGCCGGCGCGTTATTAGCACAGGAAATGACGAAGAAGTGATGAAATGTCATAACGTCAGCGAAGAAATTTTCGTGAGGGATACGTTCCGTCCCTGAATGGTGTTTCTGGGAAGTTTCAGAGACGGCCAACAGACTCTAACAACCCCCGTGGAATTTATCCTCTCGAGTTCCAATTAAACTTGTTTCTTTAAGCTTGATGATGCCCTATGTTTAACGCAACAAATGAAAGAATATTAATGTTTACCCAAAGTCTAAACTCAGAGCGTTGTCCGGGCGGTTCTTTACTCAATGTGCTTTCTATTTTAATTCGTCAAATCGGGTTGGAGGTCAGTCCTTATGCACATTACGACTTGGGCATCATGGTGTTTTAAATCATGGTGCATATCATTTGGTGTTACATCAAAAATCAAGATTTGTAAGTCTACTCAACAATGCTGCAACATAAGCTCTTTTTGTCTACTATCCCCCAACAAATTAATCAATTGTCTAAATCATCGTTTCTCAAAATGAAAATCCACCCTATTGAGGAAAATAATTTTAGACCGATCAAAGATCAAATTTGCCCTAATGAGGCACCTCCTTGTATTAGTGATCAAATCCGCACTATTGGGACACATTCTTGTGATCAACTAAGACGACCTTTTTTGGGGCCACAACCATCATCTAGTTTTTCTTTTGATTTCTCCCATTCTTGCTTCTTCCTCTCTTTTTTGAGGGCCCATATGTTTCAACTTATTCCCCAAACCATCCCCTTGAAGGGGCATCTAGGGATAATCATACACACTTTGGAGTATCAATCTAAGTGTACTAACTCATAAAATTTCAAAAAGAGAAGATTGAAGACATCATTCTTCAAGTATTATCAAATTTATTTATAATGATTTTTTCTTTCTTTGAAAAGACATTACTATGACAAGTGTCTCATAATACCTTATCAAATAAGGGAAAAATATAAACACTTCATTTTAACCACTTCCGTGTCTAAACTGTATTCAAAATGACTTTTTGTAATTGCATGCAAATTTAATCAGAAATCACCACTAGACCTAATTTACCTACACAACTTTCATTTTAAATCCTAAATCATGATGACACATCCCTGATTGGGGAAATGAATCATATTACATCATTTATCTTACCAAGTGTATCTTGAATTAATTCTATCATTTGTAAGTGTTTTCACAAGACAATTAAGTGAATACTTGATTGATAAATAGAAACATTACAAAAGCCACCATTCACCTAATTATTGATTAATCCCACTTAATCAAGTCTAAATCATTCCTTTAATAATAAAATCCATGGATTTAAATTATCTTATTTCCTAAATTCAAAAGTGGAATATGTAGATGGTATTTTGTGATTATGTAGCACCTCAGTCTTATACACTTCACAAAATCAAACCTTGGTTGTTCCTCTTAGTTCTACACATGCCTTACTTCTATAAGCCTCACATATACTCTATCTTATGCTCCTTGGCCCATCTCTTAGTCTGACCACCCTTATATTGATGGTATAAACATCCCTATCTACCCAAGTAAGGATTCCTCAATCGAAATTAGGGTTAAACATTTGGTGAACCTGACCTTTGAGCATCATTTTTGTATAAACATTCTCTTGTAGATACTTATCTCTTAGATTATCTTAATCTATATGTTTTTTCACTCTTTTATCATGGATGAAATTGATTTCTTTGATGATTATGACTATGAAACCCTTAAACAATCTCTCAAAGTAGGGATCAAAATCCATTACTCTTGCATTCCTCCAAGTGCTAAGGCAAACAATATAAAAGCTTTGAATGGTGGTAGTTATTATCCCTCTAATTAGGTTCATGCTCCCATTCTTTGAAGACATGATGTGATCCATCCCAAGGAGGATATAAAGCATGTGCCCTTGCCTTCTATACCAAAATCAATTCCACTTGAAGATAAGGTAATTTAATTTGATCATGTCTATAAGGAAATCATGAAGGATTTACAAATAATTACTAAAGGGGATGTGCCCTCAAGTTCATTGATCAAAACCCCTTCTATTCCTACATTTTCAAACAATTTTCCCCTTATTAAGGGTGATGACTCTACTTAGCCTTTATTTGATATTGAAATTTTTAAAAGGTCAGCCAAGAAATCATGGCATCCTTACCAAGTCATATTAAGCCATCAAGAAAAAGGAAACATCCTACATCTATAGATAAAAATAATGTTCCAAATAAAAGATATGTACCAATGTTAATCAAGGTGTCTCAAACAAAAGAGGTACCTTTACCAATACTTCCTCAAGATCCACTTGATATATCTTTACCAAAGGTACATCAGTGAAGTTATAAATACATTCCAAACTCTTCAAATAGTATACTAAGGGTACCAAAATTTTAAGATCCAGTACCATTACCAAAGTATCCAAAATTCAAGGATTACAAACTTGCACTTATTGTATATGAGAATGATGGCACTCATACGCCTAAATTCAAAAGAGGTGGTGGTAGAACCAATGATAACACCTATGTCAAACACCACCATTCCCATGGATTATCTTATGTCTATGATGAGCACTATTGTGGACCTTTAAAAATAGGTTTCTATACTTAAAATGCAAGTGGCTATCCATAATGCAAATGCACATGTTACCTCATTCAATAATCAACCTCTGGCATAATGTATACTTTAATATCCTTATCCACTTGGTTTTGAATTATAACATTTACCTATCTTTGGTCACCATAAGGATCCACTTGAGCACATTCTAAGTTATGTACATTCTTCTGGTCAATGGGCAAATGATGATGATTATTAAAAGTATTCCATATGAGCATTTTTGATAAGGCTCACAATTGGTTCTATAGCTTACAAAAGGGTTCCTTAACCAAATTTTCAAAATTAGAAGATGCTTTCTTTATAGCTTTCAATATTCACAAGGTGCTAAAACTTACGTTAAAACATTTTCATAATTTCAAACAACATGATGATGAGTCCCTTCAAGATTATACTATTTGATGCAAAAGTACATCATATGAGCTAGCATTTAGACCCTCAGATTTGGAATTGCAATTTATATTTAGTAGAGGCCTAATTTCCCCTTAAAGGAAAGAGCATCACATAAATAATATGGGCCCTTTACTCATTTACATGTGGATGCACATAGATATGTTGTATTCATACTTACTCATCCAATGAATTTTAACATTTATCCTTCCAAGTACCAAAGTTTTGTCCCTCAAATAAATGAAAGAGATCAATTGCCTAAATAATTTTATGAGCAAAAATTTAGTGTTCATAATCTCTATATGACCAGTTTAAAAATGTTACTTAACATGTAATTGATCCAAGATCCATATCATATGAAAGAATCTCAAAATGAATAAAACAGCAAGCATCCATGCCAACAAGATTTAACAAATTAAATTATACATGGGTGGCACTTATTTTTAGCATATCCATATTGATCCTACATAAGAAAAAACTACATTTAATGTAAGACGTTGACAATAAATGGGCTTCAATCTATAAAACTTACAAAATAAAGAAGGTTATAAAGACTCCTTAGACAATATAACAATACCAATTTCTTGTGGTTCTAAAGTAATTCAAACACGGGTTTGGGTTATGTTTACCACATCTCCATATGGATTTACACTTAGAACTCTTTGGCTATACCAAATGGAGGCAAAAATTGACCAAAATCAACAAGGTATTTCCTTCATTTAAGAAGTTAAATTAATACATATTTAAAATGATAACATTAAATATTCTACTACACATGAAAAAATTGAGGAGGAACATGTTATGTCCCATTTCAACCTATCCAATCATGATACAAACAATGTAAAAGATCTAACTTAAGGTTATAAGGTTCACAGTTGGGGGAGATATCTATGACCATTCATTGGATGGCATCATAGGATGATATTTCCTCATCTTCAAAAAATACCAAAAAAAAAAAAAAAAACATTCAAAAATCTAAAAATATTTTCAGCACTTACATGTTCTATTGGTTCTTTGACATATATGTGTTAGTTCCATGTTGAGGGCTAGCATATCATTTACTCCAACATACATATATATAGGTATACACAAATACATGATACACTTATGGGTGTTGGGCTTTCCCTCTACTCACGTCACCAAGACATTGGGGGCATCCATCTTCTATGATCTTGATACACATAGTTTATATGATTCAATGATCACTATACATTATCATGTTTGAGCTTACATATGTACTTACACATGTCTATTATCCATGCTTATATCTTGCACATGGTACTTGATATGCTATGCACTTGACATTTTTTGCTAACATATTGGATCCATGAGCCACTATGACATGTTTATGTTGTTTTTTTTTATGATTTTTATTTACACACTTCCTTGAGTTTTTTGCCTTGTTATTGTCTTGTTTGTTCGAGAATTTGAATATGCTCTGTTGTATGTGACTTTTGTGTCTATTATTTTTTCTTATTGGACATTTGATATGTCACTGCCTTCTTGGACATTTGAATATGTTATTATCCATTGTTTGGACATTTGAACATGTCATTCTGATTTGTAGACATTTGAGTAAGTCATGTCCATTTGATTTTGTGGCATTTGAACATGCCCCTTATTTGTGGTCTCATTAAAACATTATTTTTTGAATTGCTTTTGAGTGCTCTTATGTGTGTGCTTGTTTATTTGTTGATCTTGTATTATTACTATCTAGACATTGCCATGACCTTTATCATATTTTTTAGTCCTACAAGGGATCACATTGGTTCTATATGCTTCAATGACACATTTATCTAGACATGTTCCTTATATATGCTTCATGGTTACATTCATAGATTTACAGTTGTCTTACCTTTTTGAGGTGAAGTAGATTATAGGTACTCTTTTCCCCTCACCTCAAAAGGAGGCCATATTAGTGGGGGCATGCTTGGGAAACATGTTATCTAAAATTTACACAGTGCTCAAATTTAGTGGGGGAAATGTCATATGGACATGGATTTCACACATTCAAATTTTCTAGATTATAATGGGAGCATGCTTTAGAAGCATGTTATCCACATTTATTCAATACTTAATACTTATACCAGTTTACATATTCAATGGGGGTATGTCATATGGACATGGCTTCCACACATTCATAGTTTCCAGATTCAGTAGGGGCATGCTTGGGAAGCATGTTTTTCACATTCATTTAATATGGTACTTATATCAATTCATAGATGTAGTGAGGGCATGATTTGGAAGCATGTTGTCCACACCTACTCAGTATTTAGTATCACAAATTTATAGTGGTTGAATGTTTTAGAAACATGTCTTCCACATTGGTACTTATATCAGTTTCATAATTATCCATATATAGTGGGGGCATGCTTTGGAAGCATGTCCTCCACACTTACACATTTTTTTGAATTGATCAAATCACACAGTTATATGATTCTAGTACACATTTGTGGTATAATTCTATACATAGTATCATTGATATACATATTTTTAATATGATACATATTTAAGGTGCATATGCTATGCAATATGTGCCTAATATTACAAAATCTAAATCAATCTTTGATTCCAAAAATATTACATGTAATGATACCCCATAGATTTTTATGCACTTTAGTGAGCCAATCTACTGCAGTAGTTGGTTCACCTTTTGGTATGGTTGAGGTGATTAAATCAATCAATTTTTTCAAGGTTTTAGTTTGGAATTGATCATCTAAACTCACTAGGTTCTAATTATCATTGAGTTCTACAGTTGAGCTAATATCAACTGCTATGTAGCAATTCCTTTTTACTTCAATGTTGGGGGCATGTGCCTTCCAATCTCTCTCTCCCTCTCTCTCCCCTTGGATATATGAACTATAAATATTTTATCTATATTTATTCTAATCTCAATTTCAGAGCCTTAAAATGATATATCTTTTATAAAAACAACTTGCCAATAGCCAAGGCAGTTACATTGATATACATGTGTACTCCTAAACCTTGTTCTTTCAATTTTTATCTACCTAAATTACTTTTGACCCAGATTATATGCATTGATTATACACTATAACATGATCTTGGTTTTAGGTCAGTCTTTAGAAAAGTAATCAAATTTAACTCAAACAAAAATAAGGTGTGTATAGACACCCATGTACTTATTCCTTTCCTTTAAACTAGCAATTTCATTACTAGATTCAAAGTGGAAAAAATATAGATTATATTTTGTGATTATGTAGCACCTCGGTCTTGCACACTTAAAAAACTTAGACCTTGGTTATTTCTCTTAGTTCTACACATGCTTCGCTTCCACAACCTCACATCTTCTCTATCTTGTGCCCCTTAGTCTAACTTTTAGTCCAACTAGCCTTATGTTGATGACACATACATCCCTTATCTACCCAAGTAAAGATTCTTCAATTTAAATTAAGGTTAAACAGAATATTGTTTCACCTAAGATGATATCAACCAACAAAGTGTACAAGAAAGGGAAGGTTATGACATGCCTTAAATTTTACTTACACATTTAAGACAATTTTTTACACCTCTCTTACAAACTCCTCTTACACCCCTCTTACACACTCAAAAGGACCAATGACTACACTTTCTTTCAATGTGTCTTTCATACTCCAAAATGTCTTAACTGGCCTCTCTTACACACTCCATGTGTGTAATCATATATTTGAGGATTAATCCTTAACCCTCCATCTTAAGATGAGATGAACGGTTCATGACAATTTAATAAATTTATAAATAAGAGCCTCATACCTCTTGTTTCAAGAAGCTTCTCCATGCAAACTTATGCTACCAAATTACACAAGGACCTTCCTCATTCTCATGCCAATCCAAAACCAAATCATGTGTAGACAAGAAGAGATGCTACTCACACAAGGATTCAATTATTGATAAAGACTTCTACATTTACAAGCTGAGCTTAACCTTTTTAGATCGGTCTTCAACTAATCTTCAAGGGAGGTAAAAAGCATGGTTCTCTATCTTCTAATTTCTATTTCTTGTTGGTAGTCCATAGCTCAACCAAGGAATTAGATTTGAGAATTTATATCTTCAAGTTGATTTGAATTTTGATTTACTAACAATTGACTAACCTCTCTTGGATTATTGATATACACTTTTTACACATGCAATTGCACCATCATTTTCTCCTTTGCCATGCCCAGCCTCAAAGAAATTCCAATTTTTTTGAACCCTTTATTTTTATGCATCCTACTTAATCAATAAAACAATCGATAATTCTTAAATTATCCTACACACTTATTTGATCAAATGTAGTGTGTATTGAATAAGATTTCTCTTTCATTCATATTTCTATAAAATATCTCAAAATAAGCTTGGCTAAACTAAGGAGAATATGATCTCTCATCGCTCATATAAAAGTGGTACTCAAAATATTTCTATTATCTTATGTGTTATCAAGTGCAAGTTTAAATGTAATGTAGATAAAATTTGAGCTCTATATGGATTTAACAATGTAAATTCAAACCCAAAGATCAAACTACTAGGTAAAGTGATAGAGCCATTAGAACATAATGCTAACTAATGAATTCACAATTCAAAATAACATTACAGTTCTAAAGCTAAGTGTTTTACACCACAATCAAACAGATTTAAAATAAGAAGATTGGATTGAGATTGATTATCTTGACTCATATTTTAGATATTATGATGGCATGATGTTGGATTGTTGATGATGATTCAATGATTAGTTGGACATGGATTCCTCACTTGATTTCTTGTTGGCTCCAATAGAGGATTGAGGTGGTTTAAATAGAAAATGGAGGGAGATATCAATGAATTAGATTCAAAGTTGGATAGAGGAGATTAATGATTGAGTATTATCTAAAGAATTTAAAATCCCTTAGAAACCTTTAGATTTAGAAACTTCTAGAGAGGAGGAATAGGAATTAGAAAAGTTCTAAATTTGGAAGGTTCTAGAATCCTTCTTAAGAACTAATAATGATTAAAATGAGATTAAATAAAAATTACGTAGATAATTAAAAACTAGGGGTGTAAGAAAACCTAGACATAACCTAGTAGGTGGCCCTACGCATAGGCTAAACTTGAAATTAAAATGTACACAACCCAAATTAATTTCTTTTTTAGGTAGTGCTCCGAATAATTGTACATTGAAGACCATCGACAAGGCACTCATGCGGGTGTTTGGAATATTATTGGCTTGTAGAATAAATTATTGACAATGTGCAGAATCCACGTCCTACTTTTTCTTGCCGGATGAAGAAAAAACAGACATAAATTATAATTGATACAAACATTCCGATTCCTTCAAAATTTGTAGACTCCAAACAGTAATCGCCAGATGAATAATTGTCTGTAATGCTTTTCTGGCATTAATTTGAAATAGGGTTACCCAATTCCATGGCGTGTGGTGGGAATTGCAACGAAAAGCAAACTAGAGGCAAGCCCAATGGCCACGGGCAGCACATTGAGGACCTCCTTGGTTTCCCGTGCAAGCGTAGGGTAGAAGCACCCCACCATGTTTTTGTCATACGGAACGATGGCTGCAAACACCAGCACAGACAGAAATGCATGCACAAAATCCATAGCCCACAGCCTGTACTTTGCCAGATCTGGCGCTCCGCTACCCATGCTCACATACTTGAAAGTGTAAAGCCCTTTCAGAGTGGCCAGACCGTAGTAAACCTTCCCATCGGTGCCCCTGAAACTGTTCGTAAAAGATGCCAGGAAGCCCAAAAGCCCATAGATGGTGAGGAGAATTGCCGTCATGTAACGACGGGTGTGGTCACAGTGGCCGTTGCAGGAGACGAGTGGGCACAGCACTTGAAAAACCAGGAGGGTCCCGGTGGGTAGGATGTTCACCAGATTGGCCGTGCTGGCCAACGTCTGTGTCAATGCAGAATTACTTCGCCTGTAATCATTTATCTTGTTTGAATCATAATTAGGATGATTATCAATGTCAATTGGATTTTGTGTAATTTTTTGAGATTCTAGATCCGTCCTGTTGGGCCTTGGCCTTGCCATCGAATTTGATCTCCTCTTGGTAGAATCTGACATTATTTCTGGCTGCATTATCCACCACCAGTTCAGAATAGCTTTCTATGATGGGTATAAAACTTTGAGTATAATAATATATAAGAGTCGGCACGTTAGCACAGGAAATGGCGAAGAAGCGATGAAATGTCATAACGCCAGCGACGAAATTTTTGTGAGGGATATTTTCCGTCCCTGAATGGTGTTTCTGGGAAGTTGCGGAGATGGCCAAGAGACGCTAACAACCCCCGTCGAATTTTTACTCCCGAGTTCCAACCAAGCTGTTTCTTTAAGCTTGATGATGGCATAATTATTGATCTTTACCGAAAGTTGAAAGTCAAAGTGTTGTTGTCTAAACGTAACAAATGAAAGATTATTAATGTTTATTGAAAGTCGAAAGTTTTAGTATTGAGATTTAAATGTAACAAATGAAATATTAGTAATATTTATCAAAAGTCGAAAGATAAAGTATTGAGACCCAAATATAATAAATGAAAGATTGTTTATAATTATCAAAAGTAGAAAAATAAAGTATTGAGATCCAAATATAATAAATGAAAGACTGTTCATAATTATCAAAAATCGAAAGTTAAAGTATTAAGATTTAAATCTAACAAATGAAAGATTATTGATATTTATTAAAAGTGGAAAGTTGAAAGTCAAAACATTGAGATCCAAACATAATAAATGAAAAAGTCTTAATGTTTACTAAAAGTCAAAAGTCAAAGCATTAAGATCCAAAGGACCATTCTTATTTAATTGGTGTGCTTTATATCTAATTCTACCAAATTGAAATGGAGGTCTTGTACACTAAACAAAATTTGATTTTAAATGATTTTAAATGGAGATCATGATACTTTCATTTGTCTAAACAATAATAACACTATAACCAAGGAACATTCTCTTTTAAAGTAAAAAATCTATATACAAAAATAAGCTATTTTGGTATGTACAAATATATGCTTAAATAATAATAATTATAAGCATAGAATAACAATATAGATGTATAAAAAAAAAAATGTTGACACTTATTAATTATTTATTTTAATATCCTCCCCTAAAGACTAAACCAAATACAATTCAAATTATTTAACTATTATAATACTATGATTTTGATTAAGTCTAGAAATAAACTAATAAAAGGTAATCTTGTTGTCAATACAAAAAATATCACCTAGTGTTCCTATGGTTACCAATCCATCTAATCACCAAAGTACATGAATAATTAGCTATTGCAACCACTCAATAAAATATGAAGTACTAAATACTAGTTTTACTTAATTTAATTTTTTGTATTTTGAAGTGTTGTCTTGTCTTGAATGTTTCATGTTTCAGTTGTTTGAGGTTAAAACATTCAATTCCAACACAAACTATAATATATCCAAGACTAAACATGGCATATCTTTAAAAAGATATTCTTGCATCAATATTCTAAATGTCTAATGTCTTGTTCTCTCCATCATTGAAGAATCTTAAAACATATATTACACACAAAAGTATTGTGTCTTATCTGCAATCCTCTACCATTTACACCAACCTTCATGGAAACCTTCCATTCAGGTTTGATTATAACTTATATAAGTGTGAAAGAACTAATTATTTGTAAAACCTATATGCCTTATTGATTTTGTAGATCAACCTTCCATTGACTTAAGCAATTCACCTTCTAAAACATCCTTCAGTTTTGTGTAACATCATTTCAATGTCTTGTATTTTTCCGCTTAATCTTATTATGAATACTGAGAAACAATCTCTTCACCACTAGACCTCTCCCTAAAAATTATTTACTATGATGTTTTCAACTTTTAATCCTCTTCAATTTTAATGCTAAAACTTGTTCCAGAAATATCATCAATAAGTATCCATACAATATTATTTGTAGATTTACCATTATCATAAAAAATGGTATTTTATCATCTACAACAACATCTATACTTACCACCAAATTTTTTTTTGTAGAGACATTTAGTAATTTGTATGCCTTAGATTGTTCAATATAGTCTACAAACATATATGTTTTTTTAATGCAAACACAAAGGAATTGAAAAAAGAAAAGTTAATCACATCAAGTTTTTTATTGACCATTCTTTTTAGTAGTAATATTCTACAAGGCTTTATATGGACTTTTATTAAGGATGTAAAAATTTTTATTCATAGCTTCAACCTAGTATCAATAAGGTACATTATGAATCTCTACCACACATTGAGCCATCTCCATTATTGTCATGTTCCTCCTTTCTACGTATCCATTTTGTTATGGAGTGTACGAAATAGTATACTGTATTTTTATACCTTCTTGCTTATAAAACTATGTAAATTATTTTGAGGTGAATTCACCTCCATTATATGTTATGAGATCTTTAAATTTTGTACTTATATGTTTTTTCTATAAAAAAAAAATTCATATAATTTTTTTGGATAAATAATTTGACTTCTTATGTAGAAAATACACCCATATTTTTTATAAAGTCATCAACTATTTATAGATGATATTATAAATTATATATAAATTGAGTCTTGTTTACTTAGCAAAACTCAACCTTGGTTATTCCTCTAAATTCTAGACTTTTCCCACTCTCAGAAGTCTCGTATCTATTGTATCTTATGCCACTTGGCATATCTTTTGGTCTGACTAGTCTTATGTTGAAGACTCAAACCTTCTATCTTACCCATAATGCTTAAAATATGTTTATTTTATGTCACTACAAGTTTTGAGTCTGTACCCATTTTCTAACTACTACTAGACACAAGAGTCAGTCCTAGACCCCTACATCGATGCTAGTGTCCTAACCTAACATAGGTGTCTAATGCCCTAAATTTATTCAATTTACAAATGAAACGTATCTTAATGGTTTGCCTAAGTGTTTTTACGCGATTTATTTCCTAATAGGAGTAGTATATATTCATAATCACTCGTCATTCATTCATCACCTAAAAAATTCCTACCTACTCACCAGACAACTTATAAAAGACATTCAATCAAACACTCAAGTGAGCAAAACTTCCCTATTTTATCTTATTTCTATATCAGTCATAGAGACATCACATCTATAGGTCTAAAGTACTAAAGGAGCAGCTTAAGAGCTATATTTTTTAAGTTACAAGATAGATCATTATTGTATCTAATTTCTACATATTGCATGATTCACACACAAGCCAACACATAGGGGATAACTACATCAATTTGAGGCCCTCTTCAAAGTATTAACACTCATTGATGGAGGGGTCTTTGGGGTCAACTCGACACCATATTCTCACTAACTCATTTTTCCCAAGGTCACTATGAAGATGAATAACTAGGGTCTTAAAATTTTATAAGGAGTGATAGTCTATGACTCAAATATAAATGCACTAGATTCAAAGTGATAAAAAAAACCCAAAAGCATCTAGGTGTTTGCATCTTTTTCTAACATGTATTTCATACAGGACACTTGTATCTAGCTCAAATAATAGCATCAATGTAACCATCCAAATCTAATGCTAGTGTCCACAGCTCCAACGATCTACTCAATTTAGTATTTAGTGAATGTTCTAGAATCCTCTTCCAGTCTGATTCTTTCTTTTTTAGATCCAAAACTATATTAACATCAGAACCAACTAAGTATGTTGTTTCTTTATCACTTTTATATCTAGCATAGTTGTACTTACTATTTTTATCCTATCTCAATTTAATTAATTCAACATATGTCATATGTGAGTTTAGCATTTAATTTTCTTGTTGTATATCTGATTATCACCCTTGTGCATTATAATTTCTATATTCTTAACCCAATCTACCCAAGTAGGATCCTTATAAAAAATTAGAGTTAAAAATTGGTGAACTTAATTCATGTGAATGTAGATAAATTTTGATATAGGGATTCAAATACTCCTAGGGTTTTAGATTTTTGTGATGGATTTTTTCAGATCTAAAACTTTACCCTAGGGTTTTACCTTCCTTTAGTTGTCAAGATTTGTGTTCGGACACTTGCAAGTTGTTTCTTCCTTAATTGGTACATTTTGGTCTCCAAATATTTCCATTTTATAATTCCCTAGAGGTATTTTATATTTAGGTTGGTATAATTAAAAACCTCTTTGTTTTCACTAAATTTGATGCGAGATTTTCAATTTTTGTAATTTAGTATTTTTATTAAATACTGACATGCAAGGTGAATGGTGTACTTATTTTATAATCAATTTTTAGGTTTCATCAAAAATAATATTTTATTAAAAAACCTCTCTCATTTTTCTAAAATAAATTCCTATTTTATCAAAATTTATGATTTTTATTGGGAATATTCTAGGGTTTTACTTGTGCAACATTCCACATTATTTGGCCTATTTTTGATTCATAATAGATAAAATTGAAAATTTATCATATGTTTTTTATAATTATATTGATACAAACGAAAACCTCTTTTTTTAAAAAATATGATACGAATATTTAAAATTTAACATTTTACTATTTTTAGTAAATTTAGATCAATAGGTTGTACACTATACTTTGGTTTCCCTATTTTTTTAGGTTCATATTATTTCCTATTTTTCATTAAAAACCTATCTCATAATTTCATAAAAATCAGCCAATAGTTTGAAATTTATATATCCTTAACGTATCATGATTGATTACTCCTTAACATTTGCATGTCTTTCTTTTCATGTTCTCATATCGATTTTTAGAAAATTTAAAATGGATACAAAGGATCCTATTGTTCCTCCTAACCATAAGGAGGGTGTTATCTCTCATCCCTCTAACCAAGTACAATTTATCACTTATCCAAGGGGTAAGGTGGCCCATTCTATTTCTTCAAAAGAGAGCAATCAATCCAAAGTACATAGGGTGTGTGTTTGTGAAGCCATAAAAGATCAAATCACTAGTATGAACAAGTTAATAAAAGAGTTATAAAATGAGATTTAATACTTAAAAAATCTAATACATGGTAATTTTAATCATGTGTTTGCATCATTATCTACCGATGTTGGGCCAAAAAAGGTTTCATATCAAAATGAAAAGATAAAACATGATACATCCAAAACAAGTGATTCCAAAAGTGACCAAAAGACTACTAAGAGACCAAGTGAGATCTAAAGAGACATGATTCAAAATAAAGTGATCACTCTACCTCCTCTACATCCCATAAGGAAATCTAAATATTATTTTTCAAATCATAGAATGCATGGGCATCATACAAATTGTTGTTTGGCTTAAAAAGAACCAAATACAAAGTCACAAACATAGTGGTGATCCTATCATTGATACATCAATTAAGAAAACCACACCACTCAATTATGAATACTTATCCTAAATCACAAGTGCCAAAACAACAAATATGGGTACCAAAAGATAATTCTAAGTAGGAGAAGGGTCAAAAGAGTAAAAAAATAGTGTAAATACCACTACCAAAGGTTTCAAAAATTTCAAATGATATATAATTATCGAAGGAACCAATGATATTAAAACCATCATAAAAACAAACACGTGAGATCCCTTTGTTGATCAATACTAAACAACAAAAGGGCACAATTCCAAATGATTATGATAGTGGCAATACTATTCCCAATACTAATGTTATAGTAGTTTTTCATTTTTACTTTTAATTTAATTTTCTACTAAAAACTTTTAAGAAATACAGGTTTTATGAAGAATACCTAGAGATATGAAGATGGTTGTGCACCACTCAAATCCAATGAATGAGGGAGCTTATTTTTGGCTTAGAAAAATAACCTACACATAAAGAGACAACTTGGACAAAATGGATTAATAGATAGATAAGTGAGTTTCCTGGTTAGGAACCAATCCCAGGAAGTTATGAACTTCCTAAAGTGGATGTCAACTCACTATTTTCATAATTAAGTGGATGAATAAACACTAAAATTACAAAAGATAAAGATGCAATAAGATGTGATAACAAAGTGATTATGAATTAATCTTCATTTAAACTATTAATGTAAGCAAAGTATTCATCTCAATAATTTATAGCAGCATTCACATCCTCTTGTATAATATATTATTGGTCAGAAGTGACTTCAATTAAGGGGGATTAAAAAATGGCACAAAGTGCTAATTTGAAGGCTATATCACTTTGGTTGGTGAAAAAAGGTTGAGATATGAATGGTTAGATCAATAATATTAATGACATCACGCATACTACCTAGTAGAGTCATCTACACATTAATGTCATGTTTAAAAAGATAGAAGATTAAATTAAAATGGATTTAGTACAAAGTTTTAGGATTAAAAGGCTTGAGTTTAAAAATAGAGTACAATGGATTGATGTCAATCTTATATAATCGGTGTTGAATTGATGTCAATTTTGTTTAGACTACACCTAATTAAAAAAAAGAAGCTATAGGGTGACATAGGATAAAGATAAAGGAAAATAGACAGATCTATTATGTTTTAAGAGTAGGATAAGTAGGAATAAATAGGAATATAAACAAGAAATGAAGTAAATAAAATAATACTTACCTTGAACTAAATTTCAGGCAGAATGTATTCTTCCCACAGGTGTAAGCCATCTACTAATTCATGACGATGAATGTGGATTAGGTGTAGTGAAATTTTGAGAGTGGTGCTAAGGTTCTCTTTAATTCTTCTAAGAAAATCCAACAACATTTTGAGATTCAAAATTCTTGGTCCTTGAACCAAAGGGTTGGCTGTGTATAAATAGATCGTCGCTGATTGAGAGAATCAGTGCCAATTTTGGGAGAATCGGCAATGATTCACCCTTTTTATTAGGGGAGTGGTTTCATCTATGTTGATTTGTTCCAACTACAAAATTTTTTAGTATTATATGCATAGGGTTGTTAGAAATGGGTTTATACGTGGGTAGGTTGGTTAAAGGGTTAGGATTTCATGGGTTGTCATTAGATTTAGGTGGTTATCAAGGTAAAACAATAATTTGTATAAACAAATTATAGAGTATGTAATGGTCAATAAGTTAGAATTTAGGATAGGGATATTTAGGATAATAAAATAATAATAATAATAATAAGGGCCCTGCGACATAAAATATGAAATTGTAGTGTCTACATTTGCCTTTTTTTATCAAGTGGTATGTAATACATGCCACGAGACAAAAATTAAGAGAGGACCAATGCCCTAGGTTTATATAAGGAGGTGTCCCCCCTCAAACTGGGAGCAAGCATAGGATGAGGAGTGACTGATGGGTTTGAAAGATGGAATAATGGATGGGATGGATAGAAAACAAATGAGAGCTAAGAGTGTGGATGCATAACATGAAGTTTATGTTTCGCACTAATAGGGCATGAGATAATACAGGTAGAGATGCCCCAAGATAAATATCATAATAAAATTCCATACCCATGAACAAGTGGGTTTAAACAAAGGCTAATCAAGATAAAAAATGATAGGGTTTGGCTGACTGAAGCATTTGGTGTGCTATATGATGTATGTACCACTTATAGACAGTTGTTCTCAAGAAGAAATGTACTATTGGGACCCACAAGGGGGAGATGCTCCAAAAAAGTGCATGCCTTACACAGGTTGTGGGACCAATATTGGGTCTATATCCACAAACCTTAAATTTAATAGGATAAATAATAGGTTAGGTGTGGCAGAGTAGGACTAGATGCATGAAAGGCTACAAGTAGTGGAAAATAGATAGATCGACACTGATTATGAGATAATTGATGATGATCTACTAAATTGACATCGATCCAAAACAAATCAATGCCAATCTAAAGCTAGATATATAAGTAAATCTGATGTGGAGAGAGCTCATTTGCTATCAACACGTGGTGAGGTTAAGAACAAAAATTAGATGATGATTATGATGTGAGGTGTAATGGAGATGAGCAATTGTGGTCAGAGGTAATGGAGATGGTCTCAAGATGAGGTAGGACTGATTGTGTTATATCTTGATTCCTTACTAAATAAACTTGCGAGATTATCCATGGATATCTATAATTAACAAATTTAGATTTGGTTATATTTTTGACTAAGCTTGAGATTTATGCTATTTTAGGATAATAAAATGTTGCTTAGTTACATGATTAACAATTTTGTGTCTTGTGAACCTAGTGACATGATTTTTATTCTGGTAATTGGACTTGTGGTGTCCTAGTGCAGAACCAAGTTTTATCATGATTGGAGTTTTGTGACATTCATAAAATGTGTGTGGAACTTTGAGTATATAACTTTAAGAGAATTCGTACCCTTTGAGTTGTTTAAGAGATTGGTTTATCTAGAGTCACAATGGTGATGGTTGTTTTTGAGGCTTGGGTAGACGGGTGTATAACATAGTTCATGAGTTATGAAAAAGAGATTTCTTCCATAATTTGATCATTTAGATCAAACATCTCAAATGTGTTACATCCTTCTTGGTAATTAAGTCATCTTCACCATTTGTGTTTGTGTTGTAAGTGTTTTTAAGTTTGGGATGATTCTCACTTAATATATATTGAATTTTAATTTTGTGCCTTACTTTCACTAATCCCAAGAATGGAAAATTTTATAAGACCAATTTTTGTTTTGGCAACACCTAGTGTGGTAGGAGTTTTCTTGTAGTATAATGTTGTTTTTTGGTTTAAAAGTCCCTATGTGTTGGGAGCTTGTTTTGGTTGGCACCCTTGAGTTATGTGGAATAGGAATGAGTGTCATCTCCCTCAGTTAACTTAGAGATGAGTTTGTATTACCTCATTCTCCTTTAACATTATTATGATGCTACTGAAATAAATCTTACTTGTATGTTGTTGATTTTTGTGTTCTCTTAATGAGAATTTATTTTGAAAGTTGTTTGACCGTACTCCCTTGAATATGGTGGGAGAATGTTTTCTACTCTTGACAAGATAGAAGTTTCTAGATTGGATGGACATATTTTTGGTTAGTAATTTATTTTTTCTAATTAGAGAAGTAGATTGAGATACCATATTTACAGACTTGATAAGTAAGAAATGTTTTGGAAATATTGAGTTACGATGATTTCCTTTATTTGGTGGAGGTACATAAGAAGTGTTGAGATGATAGTTCTCTACTTTTCACTTGAGACTCTTTGGAGTCACTACTTTGCTTTACTTGTGATTGCAAACCACGTAGCGTGGTAAAATTATATATTAAATTTTATATAAGATGATTAGAATTACTATGTTATTATTCACCCTTGACTAGATTGATATTGATCTCTTTTGCTTAATGTATGTTTTTTGAAGAGATATTTTATTTTACCTTTCACTAGAAGCAAGCAGGGTATAGGATGCAAGGAACTCTTATCAATATAATAAACTTTTAACTTATTGTGTGCTTGTTAAACAAGTAAGGAGATATTGTTTTGTTTATTTTCCTATAACATTGGAAGAATGGTATGATTCTCATCTTATGTATGTTATGTTAATTATAACATTATTTCCTCTTAATCATGAACAAAATAGAAAAGGTTAAGCTGTGAAATATGATACTAGTATGTTTAAATAGTAATAACTTAATGCAATTACGGATTGATTGTATGATATTTATTGTATGTATGATGATACATCTAGAATCAGTTAGCATATAGATTTGATTTCAATGATCTGTTAGCATAAACTTGTGATTCTTTGGAACATTGTGCACTTTTAAGATCATTAGGTCGTGAAGGCCTAAGGGAAGAGTGGTGAATAAAAATATGAGTTCTAAACAATAGGATGGTATCCTAATTAGCTTCACATTAACTCAAATTATTGGTACCGAGTTGGATCGGCAGACAAACTTATCAAATTCAAGATATGATAGGTGAAACTCATCAAATTAGTCGCATGGCCATACACATATATATTATAGACATAGATTCCATATGGATGAGTATTCCATGATTTTTATATAGTTTATATTTATCATTCGTATTCATCATC
>JARHVA010005402.1:0-17500 GCA_037957365.1 Torreya grandis
TACAAGTAACCTACAACCAAGCTAAAGCAAAGTTTTCTTTTTCTAGGCATTATATACTTATTCTAGGTTTCTATGGCATAGAAGGTGGTTTAGGTTAAAATAGGATATATAATTATGGTAAAAAATAGTACCAGGTATGTATATCCAATAAAATATCATAAAAAATATAAAAAACATTACTTTTCTCTTTGAGTGCATCATATACCCTACCCACCTCACACTATCTTTTCCCAAAAGTCTACCTTGCAAACATGGAGAGTTGGAGGACCAAATGGAGGAGTTAGGAGATAAAAATTGGTACATATTACCATTATAATATATATATATATATATATATATATATATATATATATATATTATATATATATATATATATATATATATATAATATTTTATTATAAAATATGATAAATTTAGTGTGCATGGAGGTGCCAATTTTGGTAAAAATGATGAAATGTTGAACCAGAAGGATAGAAAAAGAAATATTATGATTTTATCAGATTTAGGGAATATAAATAATTTGATAAAAATTTAATTTGTGGTATGTAATCATAGAGGTTGTTCCAACTAAGGAGGTTTGCAGGCAGGGGTGAAGGGAATCCTTAGGCCTAAAAGCCAAACTTGGGGTCATTCTCATTTTTGGTCATTTAAATTCATTGAAATTTATTGTAACATATTTTTAGGGGAAATTTATATTTTTTTAATCCATAATAGGTCAAATTAATCCATTGGAGTGTCAAGTTGGGTCTCAAATGGCAAGCAGGCATATAGGCAAGGTCTAGGCCTAGTGCCAAAGAAGGGTGACTTTTCATTTTTGGATCCTGATGAGATAATATAAGGATTATAACATGATTTATGTGTTTATATATAAGTCTATAAGTCATTTTATTTAAAATAATATGGCATCATAAGATCAATTTATGGCTTATAAGCTCCCAAACCCTCATGAAAGGCCTAAAATGGCTCAAATGGGCAACTTCAAATGCTTGGAAATTCCATAATCCTCTTCTATGGAACCTGGATATGTTTAATTAAGTTATATAGTGTCCTAAATAATCCAAAGTGGAATTTGGAAGGAATTCAAAGGTGCTATCTTTATGAACAAAGACTAAGAAGGCTTGTCACTCTAAAACCCTCTTCAAACCTTGTTTGAAACCTAGAGGTGAAAATGAGCCTAAACATGCCACCAAATGGATGAATTTAAACCTAAGTAATAAAAATATGTTGTTTTCAAACTACATGAGGATCACATCCATGTTATTTTTTATATATATAACTCACATATAAGAGGAGAAAGGTCTTGTTTTGACCATTTTCAGTGGTGTGCAGGCTATAGGAGTTAAGAGATGAAAAAAATTCTAGAGGAATATTTTATCTTTATATAACTCAAAAAATTTGCCTAATATCATAAGTAAATACCTAATTTCTTTATTCAAGTCCTTATTTTTAGGTAGTCAAAACTGCCTAATGCACAAGCTAGAGAGAAAGGAGAAATTCTTCAAGTGAAGTGATTTTATAGGCACCCCTAATGATTCCATGGACATGGAGGGTATTTAAAATTTTAATTAACTCAATCCAATACATTTCATGCATAACTGATGCCATTTTGGATTTCAACTGTGTAGGGTGCATGGAAGTGCAATTTTCAAGACAATAGATGATGATGGCTATGTGCCAGTTGTTCCAGAAGACCAGGCATATATCAAATGAAGGGAGATGAATTTATTACATAATACCCTTACACAAAAACCATTGGATATGTCCTATATTATTTATAACATGTTCATGTTGGCTGAATCATGAAGGTAGTTTTTCTATGCAAAGAGAGGAGTTTTATGACATTTTGCCTAACTTTGATGACATAGATCGACAGTTGTTGCTCTTAAAATTGAATGGTTCAACCCACATAATATTACCATGCATTGATAACTTAAATTATCATCTTGACAAATGTTTAAGTGACCCTTGGACCTCTCTCTCTCTCTCTCTCTCTCTCTCTCTCTCTCCTCTCTCTCTCTCTCTCTCTCTCTCTCTCTCTCTCTCTCTCTCTCTCTCTCTCTCTCTCTCTCTCTCTCTCTCCTCTCTCTCTCTCTCTCTCTCTCTCTCTCCCTCTCTCCCTCTCTCTCTCTCCCTCTCTCTCTCTCTCTCTCTCTCTCTCTCTCTCTCTCTCTCTCTCTCTCTCTCTCTCTCTCTCTCTCTCTCTCTCTCTCTCTCTCTCTCTCTCTCTCTCTAAGAGTTGGACATTTTAGCATTGTATGGATGACTCGACTCTAGTATGGTGAAGCCCTACCAAAATTGTACCTTGAAATAATTGAAGATACTTTAATTACATCATTAAAACAATAAATTAAGTGTAAATGATAGTTTTTATCCTTATTTAAGTGTGATGTCTATTTACCTTCACATAATATTCATATTATTACCTAGTGTGCTATGTTCTCTTTCTTGCAGGTCAACAAAAAGTTTCAAAAGAGGTTTGAGGTGTAGTGAATATCTCATTAAATAGAGTTTCATAGTATTCCTATTGACTAAGTGTTCGTTATACTATGTTGTCTTCAAGACCCCATGCTAAAGTATTGATGTGTGAGAGAGAGAGAGAGTTGATATTGAGTGAAGTGTTTATGTATGTTTTTCTTAGTTTCATGTGTATTTTAAAGAGTGTGAGTTGATAAGATATTTGTTATATCACCCTCATAGATTATGCTTACTTTTCATTATATTCTTAGATATATTCAACCCTAAAAGCGTTAGTAGTAGGGATATGTGCTTGAATGATACATCAAAGGGAGCTTAGCCCTTATCTAGAGGTTCATCTCATAATTTTGCTCACCCACAAGAAGTGAGATGTCCCAATTTTGCCACTTCGATTCGAGGCTTTAGAAAACCTCTTCTCATAAGGGTACATCCAAGTGACACCATAATGAATATTAGCATTAAAATAGGAATTGAAGCATGAATCTACTTGAGAACAAATGTAATGCTATCATGTAGGGTTTTGACCTAAAAGTACAAATATTAATGAGGAGTTCATATATTCTTAGGGAATAAATAGGTGTGGATGTTTGTGTATGAATATATTGTTTATTGATAAACCTTTTAATTTAATTGTATGATTGTCATGATTGATTGTGATAATGCAAGTGGATATCTTCTTTAGAACCTAGTTATATTGTCCCTATGAAGCGTCGTTATCAAGATTACTCTTTTAATGAAAATGTAAACTAATTATCTATATTGAGTTTCCTACATATTTTTTTCATCCTACCACATGTATGCTCATATAATATATATTGTATTTTAGACTTCTCTTCTTCAAACTCCTAAAAAACTACTACACATAAAAAAAATGGAGATCAAATGCAAAAGTGGGGGGAAAGTGGGAAATGTGAATGGCCAAACTAGCCTTAAAATCCTTATAAATTGAGTGCTTATTACATGGCATAAAATTAATAACCTTATATCGATGTACTTCTCCCTCTAATTTGTGAGTGTGACTACATCATTTTTTCTTTAAATCTAAATTATTTTCATCTAGGCCTTCCTCTTGGACCAACATTACAATATCATTGTAAAAATATAAAACATAAATATAATGAAAGTCATAAAATTTATGTATCATGGTTTTTTATTTATTATGCTAGTGCCAAATTAGATAAGTGATAGATTTAAAATACCTTAGAAAACCATTTAAATTTACTACTCCCATTTTTGGATTTCAAAAACTCATTGAAAGAAGGGTAAAATGGTCATTAAAAAACACCCAAATGACACATGTCTTGTAAAAAGTTCTTAAATGTACAATGGATAAGACTACCCATTTTGGACAACCTAGTAGAGTAGGATAGTCCAAATAGGGCATCCATATTAATAATAAGGCAATCAGATAAAATGAAAAGAGGAGAAGGGATCACCATGACATAGATAAGGATTGTCATTGAGTAATAAAACTTCATCAAATATTGTACAACATTTGTGTGAAATAAGGATAAAAGAGACACAAGACTATAAATAACATGACCTAATAGGATCTTATTTAATCATTAAGATCTTCTTAATTAAAATTCATAAAAAACATGATTCTTATGTTTGCTTAACTATACTTTGGTGCATACATAAAAATACATTATATTTAGAACCCATGATGGCATGAAAAAAATATATAAAATCCATTTTCAATCTTCATTATCATTCTGAAGAATAACAAATGCTTCATCTCCAATGGCCAACACATTATATCATAAAATAAATTTTTTTAGCCTTTATATCATAATGAAAAATATAATTATACACAAATATTTTCTACCACAAACCTAAATAAAACAATACTTGGAAATAATGGCCAACACATTATATCATAAACTAGATTTTTTTAGCCTTTATATCACAATGGAAAATACAATTATACACAAATATTTTCTACTCAAAAACCTTAATAAAAAATACTCGAAAATGACAACATGTACAAAAATTATCATCTATGCTTGGAAATCTATGAACACTACATGATGTTTCAAACCCAAAGGCACATGAAATAACCTAGTCTAAAAGACCTTTTGAATCTCCACTATCATCCTCACTAAATAAAAATATTGTGTGACCAATGACTAAAAAATAAAATCATGAATACAAACATTTTCTAGTTTTATAGATATCTACTTTGAAAAATGGATCAAGACAACCATCCATGGAAATTTTCCATGGCAGAGCTTATTATTAAAAAATACATCAATTAAGAATATTGGATATTGTTTGACAAAATTACCTCATCAAGCAACAATTTTAATGAGTGTGATTCCCAAATTTGATGTTTTAGTGGTGATTATAAATTGTTTGACAAAATGCATGAACCAAAAAAACCAAAGGTGGATCAAATAGGGTATCAAGTAATGGTACGATCTCTATCTAGATAAAAAAATTGTCTTTACATTAAAGGCCAATAATATGTTTTGGAATTGAAGTTGAGATTAAAAGTTATTTTATGAGTTCCTACAGAGTTTCAATGTCTAGTACATTAGGGATTGGAATTACAGGATAATTTATCGAGTGTTTGGGTATTTCATAGGGAAAGGCTCTCTCATATACATGTCTTATAGATGTCAAGGAGTGGAAGGATTGAATAATGCAACTTTATCCAAACTAGATTCTTGCTTTAAACATAAAAAATTCAAACAAGATATTATAAATGTAGCTGGTAAGGCAAATGTAGCAAAGGGAAATCTTCCTCAAGCCTATATTATATATT
This sequence comes from Torreya grandis, assembly GCA_037957365.1. Taxonomy (NCBI): domain Eukaryota; kingdom Viridiplantae; phylum Streptophyta; class Pinopsida; order Cupressales; family Taxaceae; genus Torreya; species Torreya grandis. The sequence continues at coordinate 5,243 of JARHVA010005402.1, forward strand.
GAGAGAAGGAGATACCTCGATAGAGATTATATAGGTGGAAGTGGATGAGTATTTTTTGTACTCTTAAAGAGGATGAAATAACCTATTGATTCAATGGATTATGACCTTCTTCAACTATTTTATATCAATGAATTTATGAAAATTGGTCAAATCAATGTGAGATTTATCTATGCTCTAAAGGCTTTTTGTAGTTCACTTCTGCAAAAAAAAAAATTATCATAAATATCTTATGGATGACCCTTGTTTTTTGGAAAATGTGGGTTTATTTATCACTCCCTGATTTCTAGAGTTTGATCCAAATTCCCTCTCTGTAACTAAGATGCTTGTTTGGCTTCATTTACCTAATATTTCTCTATATTTTTAGCATGCTTATAAGGAAATAGGTAGTGATTTTGGGTCATTCATAAAGATTGATCATGAGAGAGATATTGTCAATATTGTCTACCTATGCTATATATTGTGTAGAGATTTATTTGAGTAAAGGAGTCCTTGATAAAATCATTTTGAAATATAATGAATATCTTCATGAGCAACCCCTTGATTATGAGAATACTTATTCTAGATGTAGTAAGTGTAAAACTACAAGTCATATTCTTGCATCTTGTCCTCTAAGACACACTTATGTAGGTAAGAGAAAGGGTGAGAAATCAAAATTAATAAAAGGAAGTGATTTGAATCCCAGAGTAGTAGTTAAAGATTGTTTTGAAGATTCAAAAATGCAAGAAAATGTGGAATTGAGAGAAAATAAGAAAGGAGAAGAAGTTGCTCTTTATATAGAAGTTATGTCAAATTTGGAGGTAAGATATGAAGCCCAAAATATTCCCTTGAAACTTTCAGTAATGGGAGTGAGACAAGGGAGGATGTGAATCTAAAAATTTAGATTAAGATAAATAATTATTTGAATATTTGAATAGGTAAAGTCAAAATTCAGATAAGCAGATTATGGTAGTGAATCTTGAACAAGGGAAGCTACATGAGTTTAAAAATTGAAAAAATTGAAAGATGGGTAACCTCTTAGAATACTATCCCATTAAATGATGGCTTTGAGTCTAATGTTGGTGTTTAGATGGTAGCAAGTTTCACAGTTTTTTCTATTGATGGCCTTATGGCCACTTGGTGCATTTAGTTTTAGACAACCATGTTGGTTTAGCTTGGCTAGTCTGTGTAATCTTACTTTTTGTAAAAAAAAAAATCATTTTATAATATAGGCCAAGGGACCCATAGAACCCTAGGATTTATCTTTAAAAAATGCATCCATTCAAAAAATAAATACTTAGATATAAAAATATTCTCACCATACTCATGTAAAAAAAAAAATTGAGCTTAACCAACCTAATAATGGTTACATACTATTATTCATGCATAAAAACTAGAAGAGCATGGTCTTCAAAATCACACTAAATTAAAATAAATAGTGTTTCATTGTGAAAAACTATCAAAAAAACATTTGTACACTAGCCTTACCAAAAATGGAAAATAACAATAAATTTATTTAATTAAATTTATTTACAAGTTTACATTATGGATGTTTCATTGAGTCGTCTGCAATATAAAAATTAATATGAAACCCATTTTCAATCTCTAGTGACATATAAAAGGATATAATAAAATTTTGAGGTCTATGCCTCTCACCTTTCTAAACAAAGCCTTTCTAGCACCATGACAAAGATAATCATACTTGTATTTTTTGTCACAATGCTTTAAAAAAAAAAAAAAAAACTCATAATGATTACTTACATGAATTATGATCTATGCAAATTGACGTATTAAAATTAAATGATGTTTCAAACCCCACACAATCTTAGAAATCTATCTAAACCCATCTTTCAGTATCCACTATCAATTTAAACAATTGAAAACATTGCATCATCACAAGATAATAGAATAAATAATAATAAAATGATAAAGATGATTATGTATATATTTTTTATGCCATAAACCTTATTGGAAATGATCTTACAATGACTACATACCCAAAATTCATTATGTGGATATCAAGATAAGAAAACTACACAATGTTTAAAACTTGCAAATTCATGCAAAAAACTATATACAGACACTTTTCGATATCCACAATCATCTTAAATAAATAAATATATTGAATTAACAATGGCCAACCAACTAATTCATAAGTTTTTTTCTAGGTTTATATATCTAACATTTTCACACTAAATATTTCCTTAAAAAGGATAGATAAAATCATACATAGGCATTTTCCATTGCGAAGCTTATTTTCAAAAAAATTGCATTATTTATAGAACTAAATTAGACATAAAAAATATTCTCACCATACTCATAGATAAATTGATTCAAGATTAATCCACGTCACAATGGTTGCATGAGGAATATCTAGTCTATGCATGTAGATGTATAAAAAAAGGTAGTGTCTTCACTATCACACTAATTAAAAAAAATTAGATGTTTCTCTATGTGAAAATAATAATAATAATAATAAAATAATTTTCCATAGCCTTCTCATTGATTTAAAATCACAATAAATGCCATTAATTGAGATTAATGAGCTATAAAGGTTTTTTATCTACCACATATCCATTGGTATGCCTCCAAATTACTATTAATGACCCTAAGGACCTATGATACATATTCGTCCTCAAAATTCAAATGTGTATCTTCAATCAAGTAAAAAATAGAGTGATAAATATAGTACGTGAAAGCCTATTAGTTTAATTAAATATTAAACTAGATCATAATAGGGGAGAGAATACAAACACTTATAATGTTTAGAAACCCCAATGTATAGAAATCATAAGGTTTTTTAATTTATCTTAAAGATTCCGTTCACCAAAGTATTTTACTTATTTTATACCCAAGAGATATAAAATAATGGAAACTCTGAAATAATTAGAATTTGAAAAATTATCGTAATAAAAAGCTAAATTTGAATGGAAATATATGTATAGATATTTTATTTTTAAATGATAAGGTAATATATAAACAATGTAAAAATAATTGTATGTGCCTATTTCTCACAAAATCCATCATTGAATAGGAAAATGCTTTGTATGTGCTTCCTAAACTGCTCAGACCATAAACAATGACTATTAACCTACCTCAACACTAAAGAATAAGTATTGTGTGTACTATATCAAGCATTTTCAAGGTTTACAAGTGATTTCCCTATGCATAATGGGGGTCTAAAACTTATGGGAGCCCTGAACCCACATATGCAAACCATATTTTTGTACACCTTTCTAATCTTATGATAAAATAAATGTTTTCTCTCTCTTTTATCCAAACCTTATTTTTTATTCATTAACCATAAGATGGCCTTAAAATTTAGATGTTATTTGTGTTGGACTGATTTCAATAACTACCTTATAAAGGTTAAGTATTTACAACATTGCAATGCTCCAAGGAGAGATCAAACTATTAATAATTATTCCATTTATATGCGTATGGGACACATCTTGAAAAATATAAAATGCAATGCTATATTTTGACCTTTTATACTTGGCACCATACAAATTTGACAATTTGTATTCAATTTTTTTCTATTTATTTTACTTTCTAAATCCTAATTCTATACTTTAGATGTTTGTATTAGTTTTGATAATGTTATGTGAGAGTGCTATGTCATTTCCATGATAATGCTCAAGTTCATAGAGACCTTAGGGATGACCTATGTTTATAGAATACTCTTCATTAATATATCATTGATTGATCCATGAAACATGTTTAGACTGAATTAATGGAGAATTACCAATTTGACAAATGGCCATCAATTTATGCTTCGAAATTGCTAGTAGTGTGTAGCACTTATAGTAATAAACATGTTTACAGAATACCAGTACTATCTTTGAAGAGAAAAACAAAGATTTGAAGAATGGATAATAATTTCATATGTTTTTAACGATTCTTCTATAAAATCAATTCATTCTGAGTGAATAGATTTTTCAAATAGATATGGCTCTGATTGTGTATGGTTGGACAGATATAGGTAAAGTTTCTTCAAGAGTCAACTGTACACCCAATGTTAAAGTGTTTTAAAGTATCAAAATGTTTATGCTTCTAAAGTGCCAAAGAAATAATTGATATGTCTACACTATTATTAGTTTCCTAAAACTCTCCACTCTAGGATATAGTGCTTTGTGCATGGTAGCACCATGTTTCTAGATTTTATGAAAGTATCAAATCCATTAGCTTGTGTAAATCTGCTTGTGGACATTAGCACAACTATGGCGAAAAGTTCATTTGCACTGAGATTTTAATCTAAATTTTATAGATATACATGGCCAGTGATATGATAATCTATCTCATGGATGTTGTTCTACAGAGTGGAGATAAGATCCCCCCTGCCCGTATTTTAATGCAATTTGGGTTTGCTTGGAACAGAATATGTTAACATTTAGATATTCACGTATGAATGATTTAGAGCCAGAAAATGTTTGTACAACTATAAATGTTAGTCCATTGATTGTGAAAATGTTTTTTTTACACGTTAACATTGACACACGAGCTTACAATAACCAGGAAGCATTTTTTGAGTACCTAAGATATGGTAATCTTTCGATTTTCAAAAAGAGTTGAACTTAGTCAAATATTAGGGAAATGTTATTGAAAAAACTATTTTGACCTTGGGAAGTTACTAGTATCAAGTTGGCTGACTCAATGTTCTATTTAGTTGAATTATGAAGGAATACGAGTCACCGAGAAAGTCTTCCAATCTTCAAAAGCGATTAAAGAGAGGGAGCCATTTAACCCAAAAACTATCACTCAGACTCTGTCTTTTTCTGATGAAGATCTTGAAGAGGTATTAGGTTGGGAGGAATGGCTTTCAGACAGAGGTATTATTTGTCGTTTTAATGGGTTATGGCCTTCTGTAAGGCCAGATCTACACCAATAGATATCTGGAGATTGGATCGCCCTGACAAAAGGTAAAGAGTGAAATTCTACCCTATGCTAAAGGGATTTTTATTGTTATTTTTTATTATAATGAGGACAAATATACTATTCTGCATTAATATTATTGGTTATTGGGTATGGGATAAACATTTGCTCATCGCTAAGCAGTGGTATTCTACATTCAATCCTCTTACTGAAAATTTTAATTTTATACTAAACTGTATTTGGTTACCCCATTCGCCCCTCTAGTTTTGGGAAATTTCTTTGCATGGAATTGTAAGCAATTCATTGGAATTTCTTTTTTAAGTGGATCCCATTATTTAAGAATTCAAACATGCTACCTTTGTTACGATATTTGTCAATCTAAACATGACCAAAGATCTTCCCGTATATGTTTTAGACTATGAAGGTCTTCCCTTCAGATGTCGTCGTAGATGATTTGTAAGCAGCCATTTGGTCAATAATTTCTCCTACATTAAACACAAGCAGGGACATTCTTGGTGGAAGGTTGATAATCCTGGATAGCTAATAGCCTCAGTCGACAAGAAAATTGAGAGTGCAGAGGAAAGATAAGATCGAGGATGTGAAGTTAGACTATATCTGATTCGTAAATATGTAAGTTAGATTTCATATATGATTTCCGAGATTACACAAGTACAATCACATATGAAATTTCGGATTCAACTTTTTTCCAAAAAGTTTTAAACTATCTCTAAAAGGAGATTAAAAAAGTTCAAGTGTGGGAAGTTTATTTTTAGACAAATCTGGTCAATAGAATGAGGTATACATATTCATACCAAATGTTTTAAAATTTTAAAAACTTATGTTTGGTTACAACTACTGGAAAGGAATGTACCTTTAAAAAGGATATTACACAAGTACAATCACATATGAAATTTCAGATTCAACTTTTTTCCAAAAAGTTTTAAACTATCTCTAAACGGAGATTAAAAAAATTTCAAGTGTGGGAAGTTTATTTTTAGACAAATCTGGTCAATAGAATGAGGTATACATACTCATACCAAATGTTTTAAAATTTTACAAACTTATGTTTGGTTACAAAAATCATACATTTTTACTTGTACCTTTACCATATTCATATTAGTGGAAAAAAAATTACTTTAAGGTCGTCTTTTTTAATAGGGGAATGTTCCATTTATTCAAAGGAATAAATTATTAAATTTAATTATTTGCAATGTATAATGAAAAATTTTATTTTTGCAATGTTTTACATTAAAATTAAAATCATTAGGAGAAGAGAAAAATGTGAATATAAGAAGGAAAAAATATATGTATAATACAAAATTAAATTTCAGTTAAAAACGTTTGAATATAAATTATAGGAATATAAATACTTAAACATGATACATTATAGATTTGAGGATGAAAATCAAAATAAAAACAGTAAACCTAATAATAATAATTCATGTTTAAAAATAAGTAATGAAACACAATGTCTTGCAATATTTCTTCAGATTTTTTTTTAAATCATTACAAAATTTTCTTTTATTTATTTCCATTTTAATAAAATTTCTTTTAGTTTCTAAAATTCGTCTTAAAATTTATTTATAACCTATAAAAAGATTGACACAACATAAAGCTAAATCTTATTTACTATCATTTACATTCCCTTTTATATTTCATTTCAAAATTGAGTTGACTGAATATTACCAAAAGGGTAGTATGAATGAAATATTTAAAAATAAAAAATAAAAAATTAATGTCATTCATAATTCCATCTAGGTAATATTTTCAAATGATGAGGCATATCTAGGTAAGCCCGACTGATCTTTATCCTGTCCTTAAATTGCTTTTCTCTTTTGATGTTCTATTATTGACTTGTAGGATCTGAAATTGTTTACAACATATCTTAAAATTTCATTATTTAGAATGATCTTGTTGTTGCAATAAATAGCTTATAATTTCACAATTTTGCACTTTATCAGTGAACTTACACAAATTTGTCAATTGTGTGTTGTATTCTCTAAGGGATTTATGTGAAACATTCTCGTTTTCGTAGAGGTGATATTGGACTTGATTTTTTATTTTTTATAATTATTATAATAGATTATTAAAAATTTTATTTCAAATTTAACATTATATTAAGATCGTGAGAATATCAAATATATAAAAAATACACTGAAATATATTCTTCAAAACATATAATCACTTTTAATATATTTAAATCTGAATTCATAACATCAATTTTTAATTATGATACCAGCATACTAATTAAAATATTTCCGTTTCAAATCTTAAAAAATACAGCTAATAAAACGAATATGTTGGCATCACTAAAAGACATCTCGAACACAACATATTTCACGTTCTCTTAAACAACTAGTTCTTATTCGTAGCATCATACTTCTACATGCGTTGTATGTGGCTCAACTCAAATATTTTCACGAGCCTTAATCCCTCCATCAATGCATTTTAATCCCTTGATCCATAAAACCGATGCTTTAGAATGTTTTTTTATAACCATTTAGTTGACTAGATAGTCTGATCTTAGTAAGTTTTCTTAAAACCATTTACTTGACTAGATAATCTGATGGGGTCTTTGTGAATTCCTGAAATTTGGATTAAAGAAGAAAATAGAATTGTAAGAGTATCCACTGGGATAAAATACATTTAGCATATTAGGTTAGTTCATCAAACTCTTTTCCACGTCTGTTATTGTATTTTTCATCTCCTTCCACTCTTATCAGGATTATTAAAAAACTCTTAGAAGTTTTAATTGTCACCCTCATGAGTTGGCTCTCTGTTGGGGAACCTTTTTAAGTTATACTCAACCAATGTCAATTATTGGTGATGCCACCTCAATAAATTGGCACCTAATGTATCAAAGACCATTTGAAAGGTATTCTATCATTTCCTAGGAGGAAATTGTAGATAATTAGTAACTACATCTAAATCAAGAGTTGAGGCTTCGACGGTCCTCTTTTTCTTATTGAACATATGTTGAACCCATGCAAAAAAGAAATTTTCAATGGTATAACTCACAATATGAACTCCTGGTTTTGAATAAATTCCAGGGATTGGCAGTGGCTGTCTCAAAGTAATATGATAGATTGGAGAATCACGAGGAGATAATGATCTTAGAGGTGAAAAACGACGAAGTGGTGTTAGTTAATTGATTGAGAAGAATTTTTTAATTCAAGTACAAGGAACATATGAATTTTCCCCTCGTCAGAAAAAAATGAAATGATCTATTTTACTTTTATGAAATATAGATGTGTCAGCTGCCACTGGAGATATAGTAATTTTTGTACGTACATGACTAACAGATTTCCATGGGGTTGAAGATTTATATATATTATATTTCAACATAGTTAATTAGCTATTACCATATGTCTTCTCTGGAGATTTGTTTTATTATTTTATTATTTTTTTTATTTATTTATTTGGGAGGAGCGGTCCACCCCCTCATTACCACTTACTATCAAGGTAGTTGCAGGAGAAGTGGCACCAGGAATAGAGCTCGATGCCCTCATAAACTTTTTTTTTTGTTTCTAAACTTTCAAACATTCAATTTATTATCATCAAAATCTATGGCTGTATTACTGACCCCTTCAGTCTAAACATCTAATTCAATGATTCCAGGAGCTAAACAGTCTATATGAGGAAAATGTTCCAATTGCAATTTATCTTCATAAATTAGATCTTCTAGTTCCTTATCATCATCCATAGTCTCCTTAGACCATCCCCTTAGGGTAGTTTTTCTAATTAAAATTCTAATATTTTCTCCAAACTCGGTCTACAATAGTCTTTTTTTTTCCACTTTAAAATTATTAGCACAATTTTCCAAGTAATCTCCAGAAAATGGAATACGCCTGTAATTGGACACAAGATTTTGCTATAGAAACACTATACTATCAAATTGACATCTAGTGTGCTGAGAGTGCATTGTTAAATTGGTCACGATGATGGATTTAGCATTAGCGATAGTTTTGCAATTGTACTGACTAAGAGTGAGTGGGAATTAGACTCTATTTTGTGTTCATCCTTGTGCAATAGGTGCACATTGTATGATTACCTACGTAGCTTCATGAGTATAAAATTCCCACTTACATATTTAGGAATCAGATATGGTCTAACTTCAAATCCTCTGACAAGGATATAGGTGAATGTAAGGAGCTAAATAAACCCGCTTCTGTATTGGGCGACCACTATAGCTTCTTCATATTAGATCCATATAGTAATCTCTCTTTCCGGCGATCTAACAATAAACAAGTAAAATGCGGCATTTATGCATATGAAGTGCTTGAGGCTTTCCTTGAAATAAATTTGAGTATATTATGTATATATTATGTTCAATGCTTTGATGTTTCCTTGGTTTTGAAGACCAAAGAATGGCCTCACGCAATAATACCGAAGTCTAAATATGAGTTCATGCAGAACATTTTTTTCTTTTCTTTGTTCTTCTGGATCCCATTCAACTGTTTGGGGGTAAAATCATTGATGATGCACCACCAATAAATTAATATTTTAATATTAAGATGAAGCTCATCAGCAAGAGCATCCATGTGTGAAAATCTAACATTGCTTGATTGTCACCCACCATATTCAAGAGTTCCTTGAAGTTAGATAGATGTACCCACTTTTGGAGTTTCTTGTTTGTGTCTCATTCTATTCAACAATCGTTTGGTTATATCTGTCCGACAATGATCAATGTTCTTGTTCTAATATATTATGCCAATTCAATAATTAATTTTAACATAAGAATTGTAACACATCTAAACAGAAACCAACATTTACTTTAATATTAAATCTATGATCATTTAGTTATGGGATACATATAGACAACAATTCATACAAACAAGAAGGTTGAATATCGAAGAATACATTTAGATTGGTTAAGTTAAGCCTATATCCAACTGATTATAATCATTTTTTTATAAAATAAAGTAAGGTTAATTTTATAAATTCAAAATGATAAATGATTCAATAGTATTTTTAAAGTAGTGCAAAGATAGGTTCTATAGTCTGATTTTATAGACTTAATTTTCACCACTTTCAATAATATTTACAACCCATGTTCGACACTTTAGACACTCAAGCCCATCCCTAATCACAACTTATCCACCCTAATTCATCCTTAATCATCATCCCTAATCATACATAATCACCTTTAACAATCACTTTTCAACCATAATTCTTTCATCATTCTATAACCCTAAATATAACATCAACACATCCGTAGCTTATCTTCTCTAATCACGTCAAACCAACACCCATAATTAATTAATTATTTTATTATTGACGTTCTCCAATCACAATAAAATCAATCAACAAATTAGTCAAAGTAATAGTTACTAATAGTTAGGTGATTAGTCCTAATAATAAAATCCATCCACATCCAAAATATTAAAATAAATTTTGAATCACTTCAGAATACCAACTCAATCATCAAATCAATTCACCAAATTGCCAAAATCCAAGACAAGAAACAAAATCAATCAAGTCCACTCCTTATATAATCAATTGCTTACCTTATCAACCTTCCTCACTCAATTGAAAAATCCCCTCATGAAAGGGGGATGTTGACTCAATCCGAGTCCTACACATCAGATCAAATCCAACCATCCATTTTCTCTCTATCTCTCTCTCTCTCTCAAAAAAAAAAAACCCTCATCCAATCATTTTCTACAAGATTAGATAGTCTAACGAGATTATGTAAATTTAGTGAAAACAAATAGAGATAACTTAATGGAATCATCATAGTCTGATATGAATCATCAAGGCCATCAACATCATTTGGTCATATAATATTTATTAAGCTAAGGGGATATTATACCATAATGCTTTCACTTCTCCAATTGAGAGGCTGAATCATCTAAAAATAGAGTATAATCAACATAACAAAGGGATATTCATGGTAACACATGGTGCATTTATTTATATTTAATCTCAATTGAAAGCATGTTTCATCATTATGGAAGCCGTTTAATGTCATTTTTCTTTTCTATTTGCATTGCATCTAATAGTGCATGTGTACTTTTCTCGTATACCTATTGGGACCTTACCAATAATATTTGTCTTTCATTTCTTTCTAGGAAATTGCTTGACTAGATGGTCTAGTTTTGACATCTAATTAGAGTAAAATTTGTGGTAAATTTATCAAATTTTGGATCAAAATCCCATTTTCTATGTTGTGTCATCTTCGTACTATATAATGATGTTCCTATCCTCAAGAATAACTTCTACATAAGATATATTTTCCTCTACATTAGTCCATTCTATTTGTTTAGTTTTTATATTTTCTGTAAACATTGCTACTTTTACATCATTAGTGATGTATCCAACCTATATAGTAGTAGCTATTCTCTATCCATTAGTATATGTGTTTTTTTTTGAAATGCATATGTGTCTCATTGTTCAAAGTTTGCACATATATAATTGGGGTTTGCATATGGTTATTTATCCTTTGCATTATTTTTGTGAATCATTGTTTTCTAATCTACCCAATTTATATAGTCACTATGGCACATGCATTACTATAAGCATATGTTCTCTATGAAACAACAATTACATTTTTTGTTGTAGCACATGTGTGTTAACTATTTTAATTATAGTTTTTTAATCACTTTTAAATGATATAAATAGACACAAACAAGTAATGATCTTCCTTCATGTTTGTTTCTCAAATATTTTGAAATGAAACACAATTAACCATTTAATCACAATACAATAATTTTATTATATCTTCTTTTTCATTTTTTATTATTTTGTGTGTGTTTATGTTATGAACACATATTCTCTTTCCTTGTTTCATATGGTGGCCTTAGAAATTATAAATATTCTAAGTCTCCTAAGGAACAACTAGATACACTCTTTCCTCATGCCATAATGTGGTCTAAGAAATAAGAAATAATTTTTGGCTTCTTGTTTTTATTTTCTAGGGTCTAGTGACCTGCATTTGAACAAAAATTGTTATACACAACCATGCTCTTATAAGCTATATAAATTCAAGGAGGAACTATAATTATAGACTATGTAGTCACTTGGTTTATCAATAACATGAATTCAGGTGGTTTCATCCACCAACACCAAGGCCCCAAATAGCACCATTACACAGAGGCTAGCCTCACTATAATAGAAGGTATATAGAGGATTCCCCTATTTATCGAATCAAACCTATTATAATACCATCTAGTCATAGATGAATAATAGCATTGAAAACACAGAATTCCCTAACATAACCTATAATGTCCCCTTAAGGTATTATTTGTAATCAACTATCTATGAGAAATCTTGCTTAACTATCATAGGTTGTGCTTACATGCCTAATTTTATTGCATCCTGATTAAAGACTACCCATATAAATCCTAACTCAAAGCGAACCCAATCTAGAACAATCACATTCAGCATGAGTTTTAGAACCTAACTAAATAA
>JARHVA010005402.1:27500-30000 GCA_037957365.1 Torreya grandis
GTCTAACTACATCAATCCATATAAAGCTCCACCCAGAAGCTCATCAAGGTGACCAACCCATAATGTGTATGCCACATCTTTCTAATTTTCAAAAAATAATAAAAACAATTACTCAACATTAAAGGTGATAGTAAACCCTATCAGCACATATTATCACAAACATCTAATCGAAGACCAACCAAATGCTATATATTTTCCCCCTATTAGGTGAGAGATGAGAATTTGTACACCAAGAGAATAAAAAATAATAATTTCCACTCCATGTCATGAATATTAGATATAAAAAGACAAAATTTAATTTAAATCAAGAACATAAGTCAAAAAGTGCTACTATAATAGATCCCAATATTGAGCAGAGTAGCTCACACAAGATAGGTGAATCACTGAGCACTCACAACATACTACCAAGTCTATTTGGATCATAGATCTCATCCATATAGGATGTGTCCTAATTAGAGGAAGTGTTAAAATAAATAGAATATATGGATTTACTATAATATCTACCACTATAAATATCCGCATAATTTTCCTTAGCTTTATTTTTATGTGGAGAGTAGGGTCATCAATAAGGACATACATCTGCAAGTTATCCAATACCTCCACATTTGAGACATTTTAGATCTTTCATATGCTGACAAGATCTAAATAAAGCTGAATCACTAGAATAACCATAGGATTAATAAGAATGATTATGGTGATGTTTACATTTTTAAGATCTTGTAGAGTGCCAAAGGGAATGTTGTGGAGACCATTTGTAATTGTGTGAAGTGCGTCTTAGAGAATGAATCAGAGAGTGTTAAGAAGAGTGTTTCATAGAATGCTTATGAAACTATAATTATATATGTTGATGATTTATGTGATGGGACATGTTCTTTGTATAGTAAACCTTTTTGGTAGATTTACTCTTCTTCTTTGTAAACTATCATTGATGCTGATTCAACAACTGACAATTAGATTCAAATGTGGCACCATTAAGCTTATCACTAAGCAATAGGTTTTAAACAAATATTTTTATATGTACAACTAAGGCCATGCAATGTTATGAAAATCATCATGTCATCATCAATTTTATCCCTATAGTAGAATACAATTGTTTTAGATTTTTCATGTGAGAGAAGCATTTATATACATCTTCTTTAGTGCTAAGCTTATTATTAATCAATTCGATTAAGATATGAATCTTTTTATAGGAAGGATGTTTTTCATACAAATCTTTTAAATTTTTTCACATGTTCCATGTGCTAGTTTTAACAAATTAAATATGTATAATCACATTTGTAAAACATCAAGATTTTAATAAAGCAAAGGCATAATTTTTTTGATACTCAAGTAATTTTGTAGCATCAGTGCTTATCATAGTGTCTTTTTAAGTTATTTCTTGTAAATCATTAAAAATAAGTGTAGTTTTTGAGTTCATGATCCATTCACTATAGTTTTTATGTGTTAATCATCCATTTACTGAGATGAATATCACAATTTTCATCATGGTTTCAAAAAATGACAATCATGTTATAAAAGGGAATGTTGTTGGGGTTTTGCCTTTACCCTCAAAATATCTTCTGATTATAAAGATTCTAGGACTTAAAAATTTGATAACACTGTTATTTCACCACAAAATAACTTTTTCACTACTTATAACTACTTTTAAAATTTAATTGATATGAAAATGAAATTTTGATCAAAATATAATACTGAAGGGTTATAAAAGAGGTTTTGAATCTTAAATATCTCCTTGTTATAAATAAAGTAACAAAATTAATCTATCCACTTCTTCATAGATTAAATTTTGAAAATATAAAGTCAAAATATTATATCTATTTTAGTTTTTTTATAAAAAATAGAAAATAAAATTACATGGACACCTTTTACTAATTTATATATTTTTGTTTTACTTTATATGTTAAAAAATCAATACAATAATGGATTTTCATGCCATAGACCATATAAAATAATATCTTAATGTTGTTGGATGTTGTACAATGCCATACATGTCAAATGATTATCAAAATACCTAATCTATGTAACCTCTTAAAAGATTCACATTAATGACCCCAAATATGCCTGTAGAGGAAATGGTCATCAGAACAGGGACTCTCCAATTTAATACACAATGCATTTTCATGTTCATTGTTTGCACTTTAAATATATAAGTGATAAGAGAACCATCAAATTCTACATGATAATTCAAAAATGCATAGATCCCTTCTACATATAGGTCTGGTCTTTTATTTTTTACCATCTCTATTGCTTTTAGAAGTCACTACATGTTTACAAATCACTAACAAATGAGTTTTCTATTAGCTTACTTCACCATACGCCTCCTACTTACAGGCTTGAACTTGATCAACTTGGTTTTTCTAGCAGTCATCATTTTCTTCTTATCCAATCCTTTTTTTTATGGTCTTGGATTTGATACCATTAATGAATCAGAAATGGAGGATTAATAACATAATATATTAAATGTAAACATTCAAGATGCATTTATAAAGTATGTTAAAGA
>JARHVA010005402.1:37500-47500 GCA_037957365.1 Torreya grandis
ATGTTGGAAATAAAATGTAGGAAAAATAATGTAAACCTTAAGCATTGGCTATGTGGTAAGATTCTTAAGTTGATTTTTGAATTATCCGAAGGCAAATTCATTTAAATATGTTAATTTATTTTGAATGTTTAGATAAACATCATTCATGTGGCTAACTTAGAATATTCTTTTGATATTATTGATGTAGTATTGATCTCTTGATTTAGTATACAATCTTGTCTAGTCTAGATAAAAACATTTTATAGTGAAAATGAGTAAAAAAATTACTCTGACATTCACATAGTGTTTACTTTGATGTTAAAAGCATAAATAAGTATGCTAATTTTACTTGATTGGTAAATTAGAGTTTCAATTTATTAAATGGTTATCATTGATCCATATAAATAGATACTTATGAAATGTTTATATACTATGTTGTAATCATTATAGGTTGTATAGGACATAGATATTTCTTAGATTTTTTTAGCTTTGCATGGACTATACAACTAGCCCAATTACAATTGTTACTGGTGTATGTGGGAAACAAAAACAAAAACCTTTATCTAATGCACGCTTCAGACATACATAGTTGTACATGAAGGTATGTATGTATGTATGTATATTATTATTATTATTATTATTATTATTATTATTATTATTATTATTATTATTATTATTATTATTATTAGTATTATTATTATTATTATTATTATTATTATTATTATTAAGTCTAAAAAATGTTGATTTCATTTTCAAAGTTCATATTAGATGATTTCTTGAGATGAGTAAAATTTTTGAGTTTAATTATTTTTCTAAAGGATGCTTAGAATGTAAAATAAATTAAATTGGAATTCTTAAATGAATTAATATAGAGTTAATGAAAGGAAATATCTTATACTACTCTAATGTATTCAATGAAATTTATTAAACGGGATACTTCTCCTTGTATGATGTTTATATAAAAAAATGATGGTTGTTTGCATACTTCATGATCTTTATCCCTATGAACTGCATATGCTTTCATCATCTTCTGATGGCTTAATTTTATTGCACTAATATATTATGGCATTTTCAACATTATTTTGTAAGAGTTCCTTTAGTGAAAAATTTTATTTTGGTTCCACTAAATTTGAAACTCGGCTAGAATTCTTGTTTCATATAAAAGACATTGATGATTGTATGAGTAGTATGAATTTAATTATGTGGAAAACTTCAATTTTTTTGTACTTCTAAATTTTTTCCATACATGAAACCTATTGAATGTATGGATAAATTATACTTTTTAAATTTTGGAGCATGTTACTTTATCATATTTGATTATATTGGAATGTGTTGTATAAGGGGGATTGTTTCCTTTAATGAACTCCCTCTTATATGAATGGTTAAGGTGATGGTTTTTCATTGTTTTAACATAATTTTGAGTTGAATAATGGATAGAACGTATTATATTATATATAAAAGTTATAAGATTTGAATATGTTCACTTATTTTAACCTTAGAATTGATTATATAATCAATGATTAACTGAAAATACTCTTGACTTCAATGTGATTTTGATTACATTTAATTATCTTTTATTTTATTATATTGCATTATTTATTTCCAATATAATTTCATAACATGGATTCAATTATAAGGTACCAATAAAATATATTTGATGAATAATGTTGTTGATAATTATTGTATCACTATTTATTTAATCGAATAATGACATTCATGCTTAGTAATTGAGTGTTCTATGAATTAAAAAGGAACATGTTGGCAATGGTGTAGTGAAATTTATGTTGTGAGGTAATTAACAACCTCTATTAGTAGCACTTGATAATTGTATTCAAAGATTTTAGTTTCAATTTATTCTTATATATTATTAATTTTACACAATGATATTATCTACCCTATACTTATGGGAATTTTAGCTCAATCTGCATGTGTTTAATTCATTTTTAGTTATTTTTTATGATTTACACTTCAAAAATCATACCAAATAATGAAATTAGTAAAATGAGGTAACTTGTACTCTTAACAAAGTCTTATTTAACCAAAACAATAACATAGGTTGTTAGAGTTATCCTTCTCAATTAGAATGACCTTAATTCATAACCATCCTTGAGAATAATTGAAACCCGCTAAGGAGAGTGAGGTATTTACCAAGGGATAATGATGTATAAATGGTCCTATGCAGAAGAATGAGTACCACAAATGGCATTAAGGACATATACATGTATTGATACATTGATATGTACTGAACACCATAAATAATTTTAAAGGCAATCCAATTCATCATATCACCCTTTGTGAATATTAACCCCTAACTAATTACCTCATTTCACCTCTTTTGGTTTAGTTTGTGTGTACACGAGTGCATTGAATGATTATTTCTTGCATCAACAAGCAAGGTTTTGGTTCTCACACGCATCCAAAAATGTATTCTGATATAAAATTCTAATTTTTTTAGGGAGGTTATTACATTAATAATATGTCAATGTTAATCATGTTTTTTTAATATTCCTCTAGTAACTTTGTGGATAATAAGCCACAAATTTAAAATTGGAAGATACAATAAAATACATGCATAACTAGTTATTCAAAAATTCTGAAAATGGCTTATAAGAGTTTGCGTGGGTTTATAAGAGAAATGATCTGAATAAATTACATCAAATTAAATCATATAAATCCTCTAAGGAGATAAAAAAAATACTATTTTGTATATCATTAAATGCATGGGAATCATAAGATTAGTTGTTTGGATTTAATGAAGAAAGTGCAAATTATTATTGACTATGGTGATCTAATAGTAGATACATCAATTAAATAATCTAAAGTGGAAGAAGTGAAATTATAAAAAGTGGAAAATTTAAAAATTAGTACAAAAATAACATAGATAAAAAATATTTATACCAAAGGACAATTTAAAGCAGGAAAAGATTAAAAAGAAAAAGTTAGGGAAAGTAAGATTAAAAAAAGCTTGATATGACAATGCAACATTATAAAATAATCAAGATGACAAAGCATAATAATAATAATAATAATAATAATAATAATAATAGTTTGAAAATTAGATGTTACATAAGCTACAAATAGATAATGAACAATCACTAAGAAATAATTTGTAAAAAAGTGTGAAACCGAGGAAAACAATATCTTTTAGAAAGATGTTCTAACAAAAGTTGTTAAACAACAAGATATGCTTAAAAAATATAATGCTAAAAATGTAGTTTCAAATAAGTCAAATAAAAATCACTCATCTTTTCTGTAGACTCTGTTCCTTCACCCCCTCGTTGATTAAAATCAATATACAAATTTTTTGGTCTACAACACAATTGAAATGAGAGTTTTTAGCTTGACACTTTTATAATTTTTTTGATATGATAAACAAATTTTGAGTAAGACTAATTAATATAAATCATTTAATGGATTAATTAAGCTATACATGGTCCAAAAACAAGTTCAATGGAGTTTAATGCATGTTGTAGTTTATCCCAATCTCATGCTAAATTTGCAAGAACTTAGATGGAAGAAATGGGGGAGTTAATAAGTAGAAATAATAACTGTGTGTTATTCAAGCATGCAAGTGAAATTATTTTGGTGTCAAGAGAAGATGGACTCTCTTTAGTGAAAGAGAATTAAAAATTGATAATATATTCAACCACTATACAAACAAATATTTAAGTAGGTAGAATATGGGGTAGTTTGTTTCACATAAATATGTAGAATATAAGATGAGTGGAATACCACAAATTTAGGATCAATAAGATGATTATGACCATGATAATGACTATAACATAGAATAGATTTATTATTATAATCACCTAAAAATGACACTTGAGTGATAAGAGTGGTATTTGAGACCACCTATCCATAGCTTAATCCTAGACCTATTTTAGGGCCTATTTTCATACTTATCTAGCCTTTGTGCATGATGCATGTGTACCGAAGAACCCCTAAAGTAGTACTAGACACTGATTTTTACATAATTTCCCTTCATTCCTTAGGTTATACCACATATACACTAGCACCATAATAGGGACAATAGCACCATGTGGCATCATTTTCCCAATTTTGGTGTTACTATCCTTTCACTCCTTTTTCCACAAACTGATATCTTTTCAAATTTTAGACCACCAAGGGTCAGCCTAGACCTCTTTTAATAACCACACAAGCACCATAATAATATATATAAATAAATTTTATCCATCTAACCACTATATTTAAATGATATTAAAATGAAAAATTCAAACTCAAAATAATTTGTGAATAGTCATATATTTTAATCCCTATTCTGCCCGACTTCTGCATGAAACCATTTACATCATTCCTAAGCTCAGATCACTCATATTTCAAATCTTAAGCACATTCAAACCACTAAAGACTATAATCATAATAGATTTACTTGAAATTTCATCCAAATTTAGGTGGGGATAAATACATTGGGATTGATCCATCTTTGAAGCATTGGTATGTAGGTAATTGTCATCATGATTGGGTTTTGAGGATATCCAACCTACTCTACTAACAAACACACTTTACTGCGTATATCAATGAGATGCCTTAACAACATATAATTATAGGGTTTGTATATGATATTAGTGAAAATAGTTTATTTTTAGGGTTTCATAAATCATGCATTGAGGAATAGGCATGATAGACCTAGACATATGTTCATCTGGAAGCTCAAAATAGTTCCACACAAAGGACACTAATGCCAAAATAAAGACACTAGTGCCACATGACAGTAATATATAGAAGAATTTTTTACACTTGTATCCTATTTATGACACATAGACCAACCTTTGCTTCAGTTTTCAGGATCTTGGTCATTTTGTATCTAAATTGTCATTCACAATTATTTATTACTATTTTTAGAAAATTCAAATTAAGTTAATTTTGTAACAAGTCATTGGATGTAATTATTACACATTTCTACCCTAATTTACCTTAATCACTCATTTCAAAACATAGTATTAACATTCACCTAACTCCTAAATAGTTAAAACATTTGGTGAACCCAATATACTTTAAATAGTATTGAAATCCTAACCCTAGATGCTACTAGGGTTTGTATCTTGATTTTTCCTATTTTCAATGGTTTTGTTAAGATTTTGAAATTTTATATGTTATATTTTAGTATAATTATTTTATTTTATTTATTATATGCCATCTATAAAATCCATCTCTTTGCCATTAAGAATACATTTTAGGCTTAGTGACAATCCTATTGAGCATAATCAGATTCCTTCCATTCGAGCTTGTACCATGGAAAAGGGACCAATTAAAACTATAATAATTGATACTTCACAAATATATTATGTGGAATTAAATTATCATACAATAAAATAAAGTAAATATAATCAATATTTAGATGATACATAAGATAAAAATTGGGACACTCTCCCCCAAATTCACAAATAAAATCTAATTGTCAACAAGGATGAGATTCTGAAAAGATTAAGACGTATTCTTAATGAAAAAACATGTGATCATGAATAGGTTTTAAAATCCTTAATGTAAATAAACAACAAATCAATTCATGGTCAATCTTCTACTCACCTACATAAAAACATTATTACACCTTGTTTGGGTTGAACTCAGCTTGTACAATAACTAGTTTTAGCTCAACGACATTCATTTATAGCTACACCTCCTATGGATAGTTAATCCTATACAAACATGTAATCCCTTATGTATGAGTTTAATTATCTAAATTCTAAGGTGTTACATGTTGAGCAGGGAGCCACTGGGCCATCACATGTATTGGATTCTCATGTTTTTTTAAATATACCTTTGACACATCACATAGCGATAACTCCTTTACCATCAAAATTATTTTAAACTAAGATTAAATTGTATGAATGTAAAGGTGACCCATATAACCATCTATAATAATTACACATAGCATGTTTTCACTATGTATCCAATGATTATCTCATCGTTAAGTTACTCCGACATAGTATAAATGATTATGCCTTAAACTGGTTATATGATCTAGTGAATTATATTAACACAACATTAAATATATTACTAGATATGTTTTTATAAAAGTTATCAATAAAAATCAATGATAAGATCTCATAGGATTAGGTATAAAAACTAAATAAAAATCTAATGAGCCTATTACAAAATATGTCTTCTGATATAAGATTATATTGGCCCTTTTGACTAGCCCCATGGCAGATAGTCATCTCCAAGACATATTTGAATAGATCTTAACTCCAACATTACATGAAGCTGAATTGTTCAATAATATTCCAACTTTCATAAGTTTATGCCACATAGTTAAAAATAGAGAAGTAAAGCTTCTCTCTATTGATAAATTAAAATATACAAACTGATCAAAATCAACTACTAAGAGTTATAGTAAGACTCCATAGAAGGTAACGGACAATAAAAGTGTGATTGTTTAAAATGCCACAATTAGTGTAGTTTAAGAGCCATCTCCTCGCCAAATTTTATTAGCTCCTCCACACGGAGTTGTTAGCAACCTTCTAGAATCAGGAGCACATGTTTTATAGAATCTCTTAGAATGTAATGTAATATTTGTCCCTCCCATAAAATAGGTTTATACAACATCACCTATTCTAAAAATTGAAGATTATAATGTAATAAACAAATATCAAAGGAAACTAGGCCATATTAAAAATTGATGAATCAAATTGAGGCATAACATACAAGATTTGATACAAGCCAATATATTTGATGTGGGAACACCCATAAAGGCACTCAATGTTCAAAAACTAGAAGCTAAGGCATTTTAAATATTCTTATATCTATTTCAAAATCATAAAATAAATGAGGTAGGTGGCACTTTAGGGGTTGTATACAAGTATTGAGCACATCCATAATTGACATCATATCATACCACTATAGAGGATGCACACCCAGTACAAAATATCACCAGTGTGTATCATACTAAAATACTAGATAAACCACTCATCACATAATCAGAGTAGAATATTTTTTATGATGATTTAGATTTAAATAATTTTTTTGTATGAGCCTACATACATCATCATCCTATTTAAAGTGTTATGGTTGACAATGTGCCAAGTATTAACATGTGAAATATAATAGTTATATATCATTTTTCATGTTCAAAGAAGGATATGTATTTTATAAACATAGTTATTCATGGCTCTAGTGTCCATGTTTAGATTAACATCAATCATATTATATTTCCAATATAGGTTTGAATAACACATGTGTCCACTAGATTCTTATTATTACTTCATGAAGACATATATGACATGGTATTTGGTAGGCACAAAATATATAACCTATGATCCATCTCATTCACTGTGCATAATTACCTTAAATATATACATGATAATCAGGTGATCATAGTTGAGGGTTTTTCATATGAGTATCCTCTACCTATCCCATACATATTTAAACCATAGTTACTAGTTATAGCTCAGTTACCCATTACAGCTCTGACCATAGTTCTTACTAGTATACCATAGAGTTCAGTGGAGCCACTAGTGCAGGTGATGTCTAGTCATACATTGTTTTCACCTAATCATATTCTCAGATGGAGACCATTATTATAGAAACCCTTGCATTAAAGATATGTTGTATATTATACAAGGCTTCCCTTTACTCATTTTCTTTTGAGATGAGTATTATTTAGTTATTATCATTCTTAGAATAGGAAACCTATGAAAAATACAACATCTTCTACAAAATGGGTTACTAGGACCCCTATAGTTCACAATACATTGTAGTTTGTTTCATGGATTCCTAACACCACTTCATAGGCAATTCCATCTATATGTCACTCATTATAGCAGGTTTTAGGACTACAACTACATTTTTTAACAACACATATGATCATAATTTCTTTATCTGACACATATAACATTGATAGTGAGTTTCCCATGAGACTCATTAGTTAGTATTATTCTTCCCTTCTTGTACATACATTCCTTATTCCTTGATCCTTGTAACTAGATTCATTTCCATGTTTCTTGTGCATATCTTATATCCATAAAATACAAAATTAATACAATATTTCAAAAGCATCAAAATAATCAAATATTTACTAAAAAATACACAACATTATAGATTTTACCTAGTGACATGTTTACATTTCTTATATTTACTAGACACTAAATATGTTATCTATCTTAGTATAGTCAGTTTTTATCATACATGCATGCTTAACTTGTTCTTGTTGAGTGCTTCTAGATTACGACAAAAGTTAGGTCTATTGCACTAATCCAAATTTATTATTATTTACCCACTGCGTGAATATACATAGATACATGGGTTCTTCATTGAAAAACATTTGCCCATTTGGGGGCACCATATACATAGTGTCAACTACCATGATACATATTTATGTACTCTACATCATAAATTTATCATTATTATATCTTGATAATGATCATGTTATAATTATTCATATTTTATGTTAGTTACTAATACTTTAGATTCAACATATGTACCTCTTAGATTTTACACATATCTACATTACATGTTCATGGATACTTTCATTTCTATATTTCCTTGTTTAGGCTTCACTGTATCCATATGCTTCTTCTATTCAAGGTAATTTGAATATTCCATTAATTTATGGCTCTATGCTATTTCTTTTTGTAAAATGTATTTTTTTGTCATGTGTCCATGTCCTTGTGTCTACCTTCCTAATTATGTATGCATACATTTGAGCATGTCTTTATATGTGTTTCTAAGCCAACTTACTTACTATTTGTTTATGTGTACATTTGAGCATGTCCTTATATGTCATTAATGTTTAGATTTAGTGACATATGCCCATGTTCCTTAGATTTTGGACCCTTAACCCACTTTACATTATTTATGTGTTTTGTATGCATGTTTTATTAAATGCATCATGGACATGACACTTGTTTTCTACTTGTTACACACTCTAGTTTTAGATGCTATGAGGGACCTCATGCATCTCCCCTTCCTACTTTAGTGTTGTGATGGACATCATTCCCCATCCCCCTAGGTAGGTATTGATTTATTACTCATATTTGTTGCTACATACATTTTTATATCTATAGTAACATCATTTTGAATCTTAGACATAACGTACATCACACATTAAAATCTTATGATCACATTATCTTATAATCTAATTTTATGTATGCACATTATATTCATTTATTAAGGAGATACCATATATGATATGGTTAACACCCTTTTCATATAGATTTTTATTTTAAGGATAACTATTACATAGGTTCAATAAATCACCTTAAAAGAGAAGGAATTCATAGCTGTTTGTCACAAAGATCAAACTATCTAGATGCACTCATAATACAATTTTTGACACACAGGATCAGATTACGGAAATGAAACTCAAGTAAACATAGTGGGAAATAATGACATAGAGATGAGTTATAGTTATACATAAATAAGAATAGTTAGACATTAGAACCCAAATTGGGTCACTAATACCATATGGAACTACTATCCAAGATATGGTGCTAATTTACAGTAGCCTTAATTTTAAAAAAAAAAAGATTATATACAAAAATATAGTAGGTACAATCTATGTTTTCACATGTTGAGTTATACATTTACAAGTTTTAGATTAACTTAGATCAGATTCAAAATAGTTTGGTTAGATTGTGGACATCAAGCACAACATGGTGATTCCAATTAATATGTTAGATACTTACATATAGATTAGTAAAACCCATTCTAAAATCCATATGCTTTGATATTATATTTTGGGACATGTGCAAGGCACATTATTTACATATGCTAACACACACACTGGTTGATTAGATGGAATGACAAACTCCATGTCATTATCTACATTACACACATCAAACACCATGTTCTAAGTAACATGCCATATTCATGCCTTACTCTATATATAGTGTTTGGCATTTCCAAGTGGCCCAAAGTTGATTACTATACTTGAGTGGTTGTAGAACTAACATATCTAGTTAGACATATACAATTAGACATTTTAATTTCAAACTACTTGAATTCTTGAGTGACCTATATGAGAGGGTTAGATACACCATTAGTCTAATCTCATATTTTTGCA
>JARHVA010005402.1:52500-57500 GCA_037957365.1 Torreya grandis
CCTCAAATAATAAGGCATACACATTGGCATGTCTTACAAATAAGCTAAAAAATGTTGATGTAGAATAACAAAAAGATATTTTTTTATAAATTAAATCACAATCCATGCTAAAATTTTACCCATAAATTACTTCTAAATAATAACCCTTCATTGGGAAAGGGGCACATGATAGTTATGTTTAAAATAATGTACTTTCATCCAAGAAGTTAGGATATTTTTGATATAATTTCATTGAATCATAATTAGTTACAATATATTTTAAAAAATGTTCCCATAATTTTTCATTTGAATGATTGGGTTTGTCTCAAATGTTTCTTAGATTTGGAGCATCATACACTAGATGTGTTCAAGACTATAACACTTATTTTCAATCAAGACATCAAATGATATTATTCAATTTGAAAATCCATATATAGCTATACATTAGATTGGGGGCATGCCCATGACACATGACCACCTCATTTCCCATATTTTCACTAATTTATACATAAATAATGACAATGAATGTCATTCTCTATTTTATATACACTAGAACTAGATCATACTATTTTTTCACTTATTTTGGACCATCCTTATCCTATATTTTCACATGAAATGAATATTATTGTGTCTATTATGGTTGATTTATATTTTGGCACCCGTCTTGCACTAGCTTTCCCCCATAATGATCTATTGTAAATCATACATTGATTCCAATGTACTCTACTACATTGTGTAAGCAAAGGAGTCAAGTATAACCTGAGTTCATTAGAACAATCTTCTCTTAATGAACATTTAAGGCATATACAATCTAATCCAAGAAATTCAATTGAAAATAAATCTCCAAAGGTCTTACCCTCTCCATCCACCATTTTTTTAACCAATATTTTAAAATAAAAAATAATGATTCACATACATAAATGGTTGTATTAATTCCATGTTATTTAGTATATAATTTTCGTGTATTTACTTTAATATTTTCATATTAAGTAATGACTAGTTTATACTTGTTTCATTTTAGGTCTAAAAAATGCATATTTCAACATGGGATTTACATTCGAGAATCTTATTCATATGTAATTTAAGGTATACACTTTTCATATTAATATAGTACTTTCACTTTCTTGTATTACTACATAAACACATTATAAAATAACATTTAAGTTAAAATAGTTCACTTTTGAGAACTCCTTATGAAATACCAACCTATGCTCAATTAAATTATCCTTGATCACAACTCCTTAATTTCTATATGGATTAACCATACCCATAAGAACTATCATATTAATAAATAAAATTTGCATTTGAAATAATTTAAGATTATTTTTGGACTAGTCCACACTTCAAGTGTACTTGTCTCTACTTCCCCAACAAGACTGTTATTTCAAGACTACCCTACTCATGGGTAGTGTCTACATATATTTATTTCATCCTTATAGAAAATAAAAACTATTTTATCAAATTTAAATTCATCTAACATGTCATCCAACTCAATTTTAAAGCTCATTTTGAAGGAATTCCAAAAGGAAAAACTATAAATCCATAATTTCTAACCATCTTTCACAAAAGAGGCTCACATTTGAAAATCACAACAATATCTAATGAAACATTAATAAAGAATTACATATTATTCCAATTTTTTGGATCTTACAACCCATAGTACCTAAACTAGCTTTACATATCTTCACAACATTACATGTCATTTTCAAAGCACATAATTCGATTAGGATTTCATTAGCATATAAAATTAAACTAGTAATAAACACAAACCAATTTAGCATGGGATAACTACATCAGGTTTCATCTATATTTAGAGCATTGGTATGTAAGCAATGTTCAAAATATTTTGGTGTTGAGATCATGCAAAACTTCAACCACTAACCCATTTTTCTAATATATTCCATTTTTTCCTTTTTATGTATTGAGATGGGGTTAAAATTGAATATCAAAGCACATAGTGTATTCCATAATATACCAATAAATCTCACATAGTAATATATAATGCATAGGATAAGGCACACAATATTATTTCTAATATGGGGGGAAAAACATTACCAATTGTTGCCATGCTCTAAAAAATTAGCACATATCATCCCTATCCAAATAGTGTGGCTTTTTCCTAGATCCACATAGATCCATATTCATGATTTAGAATAGAATTATACATTCATACTATTATCTAAATTCTTGCATTCACAGTCATGCATATATAATTTTCCTTTTTATGTCATTTCTTTCTATACATTTCCATTTATAGCTTCTTTCTATATATAAAAAGTTCCAAATAGTTTTATGTGATTTATTTCATATTTATTACTGTTTAATTATAAGAAATATTTTTTCATTATTATGTTTCAAGAAAGTAACCTTTCTCACCAATTTATTTATAAAGCAATCAACTATAAGAACAACACATATTCAAAATAATTCAAATTATAACAACTATCTAAGACTAATAATTATTAATACTATATGAAAATTCACAATAAATAAAGTAAATTTTAACCATTCCTCTTATAGCTCATTATCTACAATCCCTTATACTTAATAGAACAAACCATTTTTTATTAATTTTATTTTCATGCTCATTTTACAGTTTATATCATGAGATATCATGCACTACCAATATAAAAATCTATTTTTGACTCTAGTTAACTTTTATAGTACATGTCTATGGACTCTAAAATCAATGTATATATGCATAAGATGTTCACTTAAATAGTTTAATAAGGATACCATAAGGGCATCCTAGATCCAAGCATGAAACATCACTCATTAATTGTCAGTACTAGAACATGTTTAAACTAATGAATCATAGATATTTATCTATCCCCAAATGTTAGATAACTATAAGCCACCATATTCATACCAATATAGGATATATGTCCTAACCCCAACCTTATTGCATATAAACATATTTTACAAATAATTATCCTATTATATTCTAGATAGGTATACATGAATCTCTAACTTTTTAAGAGAGGTCACTTGATAGTCATACATTCAAGTGAATTTTATGGTGCTTTCTAAAAATTCATGATTTAGTTTTACCTATTGCTAAGAAAAAGTAATAAAAATAAATCATTATTTTAAGGTTCTAAGTTGATAGCAAGTCAAATAACATATTACAATGTGTCATGACCCAACCTTGTGGATTATTGTAGATAGTTTATTATAGTCTATTTTAACCTATTTTTACAGCACTTGGACTAATGACAATTGATGCTAGTACTATTTTAGATGGTTGTCATGGGAGATATATTTGGTAGCTATTGTGATTATGCTATATCATAGTTTACGATTAGAGTGGATTCATTTCATCCTAATATATATGTTTTTTTAAATTAGTTACACTATTATATGTTATTAATTTAGCATGTTTCACTGAATGTTAATTGACATTGACTATTGTTAAAGTTGTTGATTACGTTTCACAGGGAATGCTTGGGTTCATGGTCATCAATACTAACTCTAGTTTCATTTATAACTATAAATAACTATGCTTAAATTATCATTTCATTTTTAATGATTTTTTTTAAAACTATTATTGTTTATGTTGACATAATTTTAGTACTACTCATGTCTTATTTGGTAGATGCAAGACCAAACCATGAGCTAGGATCGGCGGTGGGTTTGGACATCTTGGGGTATTCTTAATGGGAAAATATGCATTCTAAAGTCACTAAAATAAGTATAATGTGTATGATATGATACTAAACCACCGCCATCTTATATTTCTATTTTGTTATCACTTTTTCATCTTTTATTAGTCTTGCCTTATATTTGTACATGGGAATTTTTATTCAGTTCCTTCACTAGAGTTATTATTTTTATGACTCATGTTTCCCTAATCTATTGTGTGATCTCATATGTGACCCACATTGCTATTTATTTTGGTTGTGGACATTTTTGCATTCTTTCTTATGTACCTTGGTATTGTTGACACTTGGTTATTTATCCATAATAGGGGATACATTATTAACTTGTTATGATATTGGTTTAGATAGATCATGTTTAGGTCTCTTTACCTTATTAAAACATAATTAGTAACCCCACTGTTGTGGACAATTGAGTTAGTCTTGATCATGGGTTGACATTATGATTTTTGTTAATTATTATTATTTTAATGATTTTGTTGTATATTATTTTTTTGGATGACTTAAGGGATTTTATTAATTATTATTATTATTATTTTGATCATTTTGTTTTATGGTTTTCTTTGACTCACACCCACAATTTTTTCACTTTGCCCCTTCTAGGAGTGTTGATTTATTGAGTCAAAACACTAGGGGTTGTGCATGGCATGGGAGATTAGAATGGGAGATTTCTGGCATGTAGGGGCCCATGCTTAGATTTTATGGGTAGGTTTGGAATAAAGAGCACCTGTTGAAGGTAAGAAGGTGGAAAGAGGGAAGCCATGATTTTTATACATAGTAACCTACATTTTTTAGGTAAGATATGTGGTTGGTTTTTATAGTGCGATTATGGATTTATTGTATTATTTCCCTAATGAAATGAGATAGAATCACTAAAAATTCATGGGGAAGTAATGAGACTTCCTTGATGAATCTATAATCACTGTCAATGGATTTAAAATTTATTTATTCCTTTGTTGGTTGCTTAAGTTATTTTGGCTTTTGATTTTTTGATTGCATTTTATCAAAATGAGTGAGAGTTTCAAATCATGTGTTTTAGATATTTCTATTGTGTGATGTGGATCTCAACTCGTCAATATTTTATGGGGGATTTAATTATTAGTAGTATTAGAGTTTTAATTGATTGAGTGGTTTTGAAAAATTGTCTTCTTAAGTTTATGATAACAATTTTTGCATTTATTAAACCCTACTACAATGGTATTTGTAAATTATTAAATTTACCCCAAAAAGGTCCCTAGAATAATACTTTCCTATTAAACCTATATTAGGCGACTCCTTGAATAATGAATATGATGGGTATCGATCCAATTTACATATATCTCTCTTCACCCACTTATTAAGTTGATTCAACCACTTATTATCTAT
>JARHVA010005402.1:60000-95000 GCA_037957365.1 Torreya grandis
ATAATTCATTTACAAAATCTCAACTGGTAACATCACTTTAATTATATGTATGACTAGGTTATACATTCTTGAGTCAGATGGTTGTTGGGTTACATGTGAATGTATGAGCTTACTATTATAATCTAACCTTTATCATTGGATTTAATGTTACACATTATATTATGGTCATTAAAATATTAAATAATCTTTTTGAATGTCGAATAGTTCTTGAATTGGGATTTGGATTAAATACACTATAGGAACTTTTAATTATTACACTATGATCTATGATTTAATAGTCCACCTTGGTTATGAGTTATTAAATCATAGCTTTCCTTAGTGGACACTCAATTTTGTGGTTGAAATTAATTGAAAAAATAAATCTTTCATGGACACATGCATATTAATTGATTGGCATAAACACCTATATTCTTAGCAATAGCATGATGTTGTAAGTAAAGGACAAGTAATCATTAATATGAGTGAAAGAACCTTATGGTTGACTTACAGAATGGTATATCTATATCATGAGGAGTAATTTATATTTATAATATCATCTCTATGTATCCTCAATATGATGCTCAATTATGAGATGCCATCCACCCTAAGCTAAGTTATTTATGACTCATCTAATTTCAATGAGAAACACTTCTCTTATAACATATTTATATCTTCATGTGTGACCTTAGTCAGGTAATGGAAGAGTGGTACAATGATTCCTAAGAACTTTGGATCATGGTATAGTGATATAATGAGGGTATCATAAGGTTTGGTCATTTTTAATAAAAAATCCAAAAGATTATGGTGATTATTAATCTTAATCCATGTTGGTTTTGGCAATGGTTTAGAAATATCCACTTGCTAACCTTGCAATGTGGCAAGACTTTACATAAGCAACTTGTGGATGATTCTATTGTTTTATCATTTAAAAACCCCATGATTAAGTGTTGTTATTCTCCTTTATCTTATTTACATGATTAGTAAATGGATATCAATACAATCTATGATATGATTAATTCCATTCTTAATGTTCTTATGATTGTCTAATGGAATAATAGGGATGTTGGATACAATATTATTAACATCCTATCCATAAATGAATTATTCGGTCTCTTGAACTTTCAAACCATTACCACATGGGGTAACCAAACACTTGTGTAGGGATAAAGGTTCTTAGGTGGTCTCATAGAGATGATGATTGACTTTGTAAAGTTTAGATGTTATTAGTATGGATCAACATATGGACAACATATCATCCTACGGAAACATACTTCTCTATAAAATTTCCTAGTGACTTTTATCCCTATGTAAGAATCTAAGGTGAACTAATATGGTTATTGGTTATTCACGCATTATGTATAGATCTATTTGGATACATTATGCAACCATAAATTTGTGTAATAAGCCCAAAATGTAGTTCTATTTTGTACCTTGAAGGGCAATTCCAATTATTTTGGGGTTGTTTCATATGGTATCAGAGCATGTGCTTTAAAGGTTATAGATGATTTTACAATCACATTGAACTGATTTTAATATATACTTAAAAAGGTTGGTTAAACTCTTGTGGGATTGTGCTTACTTTTTTGAAGGTTTATGTTGCATAATATACATTCAAAAGGTGAAAAATGCACATAGTATGGATGTGCATACTCTTGTGAAAGCTTATTTTATATAAATATGGGTGTGTATGCCTTTTCATGGTTAAATAAAACTTGTATGGATATGATTCCCTTGCTAATATTAAATTAGAACATTTTATGATTGAGTGCATACAAAACCTTGGTTAGAATTATATACCTTGTGTGGCCAATTATATGTCTTATATGATTTAAAAGGGATGTGTTATTATTTTATGAAGGTATTTAGCCTCTTAATTTATTGAAATAGTGTTTCATTATTCAATACTAAGGTGATATAACTTTATGTACTTGTAAAATTTATGTGTAAAAAAGTGATAAATTTCTATAATAACTTTATGATATTTAACCATAGCCATGGTTGGGTCAAGCCTTCCCTAATTGAGTTGTGTCACAGAAATCATGACCTATTGACTATCGAGTTGCATGGGAAAGTTAATGGGAGACATATGATAATTGTTTTTCCCTTAGAATTAAGGAAATATGTTTGGTATCTATTATTGACTTGAATGGCTAGGTCATCAAGAGATTATTAGAACATTATGACGTCAAGAAGATTGAGGGTTAGGATTAAACCTAGAGGGTTTAATAGGGTGAGAGTATTTAATTTACTTTGATAAATCGGTAAGGCTTGGGATCTCCACTTAAGAAGGAGCATCTCGAGATAAATAAGATCTTGATCTTATTTATACATTTGGCCTCTTTTTAAGTTAAATATGGAATCTCATGGCTTAATAATTATAAAGGCTGAAAGTTAATATGCACATGGAAATGTTTATTTTGATCATGAATATTTTTTGTTTCTATGATTTTTATTTTGATCATGGATATGTTTGATTCCATGATGATGTTTAATTTTATCCTCGCTAAATTATGCATCCATGAGGATGCCTAATTGGAACATGGCTACATTTTAACATCCATGAGGATGTCTATTTTGATATTGGATATGTCTTACATCCATGAGGATTTTTATTCTGAGTTTTAATTGAGCTTAATAATTTTAGGAAATCATAAGATTCACATTAGTGATATAACATTCACCTTGTGTTTTGGTGAAGCCCACCCTTTCCCAAAGTTATGTTGCATCTAAGTAAACATCACTATTCAACCTCTAACTTGATAAATTTTGTAAATTAGAAGAATAACGATACAATATTATATTTTTAATGAAAATATAATGCCCTGGTGGTCATTGATATCTTGAATGGGAGTGATATATGATGATGCTAAATTATAATGTGTAGGGAGGTTCAGGGGTGTGTCCCAAGCCCGGAGGGCCTAGTGGGGTGAGTGTGACTGACTTGCTTGGGCAAGTTAATTTTTTTGGTGGATTTATTATTGTTATCATGTATAATTATCCATTTATCCATGATGCATGACCATTTTTGGTAACTTTCAAAAAATTAATTAAAATAGATTTTATATGCATTGTTGGAACACAACTTTCCTTAAAATAAGGTGATCATAATCTTGAGACCCCTAAGACAAATTATGTTGTATAGTATGATTATAATTCAATGTCATTGAGATGGCATATAGACATTAAATGTCTCGATTGGAAACATGGACCCTTGTACTTCACCAACATTTGTGCTTAATTATTGTTATGTGAAAGTACCTTGGCATAAATTATCAAAAACCCTGAGTCAAGTATGCATGACCATTTTCATGTGGTTCATCCGTTGAATTTAATTTTTTTAGATGTTGTGTAAACCATTACATTTTTTTGATTATGTTAAATCATGAAAAATTTTACCCTCACTATATAGTGAGAATGTAGTTAAATTTATGGACTTTCAAATTTTCTTCTTGATATTAAAATTATTATATGAAAACTTACATACATTATTGTATGTTTTTAGCCATAAAACATGTGAATGATGATAAATTACTTGTGTAAGAATTATCCCACTTCAAAAATTAACTATTTGGACCTTACTTTACTCCATGTTTTCAAAACTATTGTATGAGTATTTTGTGTATATATCATGGAATAAATGTGAATTTATGCCGTTAACATATTAATATGTTGTAATATGACCTTAATATAATAATATGATGTATATTTTCATCTTAAAACCAACTTTTATTGATTGAAATCTTCCAAGGTATAGTGTGGTATTGTGTGGTGTAATTCCAAATCACTACTCTAGTATTGAGTATTGGAGCATGTATGAGGTTGAGGGTAGAGAAGCACTACATCCATGATTATTTAGATTGGGTATGGACAAGGAAGTGGAATATATTATTGGTTGATACCCAACATTTTAAATTTTTATACGTAGACACATGACTCATTCATAGTGTGAAACATGAGTGCCATAAGTTGGTTATGAAATCCTAGTTCATAATGATTGTTTTATAGATTAAGTGTTCCTTTAACCACTTGTTGGAGGTAGTGGTAAAAAAAACCCTTATGAAAATTTTATTTTTATATCCTTATGAAGCACTAAGTAGTCTTATTGCAGTAAAAAAAAACCCTTATGGACATTTATACAAATCAACAAGGTGGTACTTGATGAAACATATACATGTGTTGGTTTGTAAGTGCAAACATGTTGTATATGAGGTGATATTTTTGTTACACCTAATAGAGATATTTTTGGGTGAATATTTATTATTTTTTGAGAAAAACCTAACCATAATATATCCTTATTTTATTCTCTAAAATAGTAATATAAATCCCTATTCAAGCAATGTTACAAATCCTAGGTACCCACTTCGCTCTTAGATAGAGCAATGAAAATTAGGAAATGCCCTTAAATATATTATTTTTAGATGGTGGGATTGATATAAATAGACCATAATGTGGTATCATGTGTTTTGGATAACTTGTTTTAAGCTTTGAGGTTGTATGTGATGCCTGAAATGACTTCTTCAATATTCAATGTGGTGGTGCCAGATGGTTCACTAATCCATGAAAGGTTGATGATGAGGTAGAGTAACCATAATAGTATGGAATACTACCTTTGTGAAATTATATTCTATAACAAATTATTCTTAATATTATGTGTGTGGCATAGTGCTTATAGTGAAAGGTTCCAAACATAACTTACGATCTGGTTGTAATTCAGTTGGATTGGATGATTACACTAATTGACCTTAAGTTGTAAGTCTATGTTTCATGACACAAAATTTATTAAGACCATATTAAAAAATGTATATACATTCAAACTACTAACTTTATTTAAACAATCAATGCATACCCTATTGAACTATGGATGTAAATCCTACTTGGAAGTACTAGTAACATTCCTATTGGAAAGCATATTAATGTAAGTGTAAGATGATGTGTTTTGGAATGTTTTATTCCTTTTATGTTTAAATAACTACCTTCATAAATGGATATAATGGTTAATATAAGTAGTGGTGTATGGAAATTAATAGTTGTTCACATGAAATTTTGTTGATTAATGAAGGCATATTTATTTCGGTGAACCTATCTAAAGTTGGTTTCAATGAATTCTAATGTAGTAGATGGTCTTTTGAAGCATGAAATTAGGAGAAGTTATAACTAAGTTGGATATTAGTTAAATATTATGCTTTAATTTTTTTTCATAAGTGATATTCTACCATATCAGTGTTGCAAAGGACACATGATAGAAGGAAGGAGCCCATTACTTGGCCTAATATATTGGAGAATGTAGTTGTCCTAATGGAAAAAATAATCAATGCCAACAAGATAAGGATAAAGATTATCACCATTCAATTGGTGGGAATGTTATGCAATAGTGATAATTATTTAGTTGAATATCTTTAGGTAATATTATTTCTTGACTGTTGATAAGCCATAGGGATGACACCTCTTTGAGGGGAGGATGTCATGACCAAATATTGTGGCCTATAATATATACATGATTATAACTTATTTTATATTGTTTTAATAGCATTTTTACTAACAACAGTTGATGTTGGTTCTATTTTAGATGGTTGTGATGCTATATATATTTGGTAGTTGTTATGATTATGCTATATCATGATTGACACTTACGTTGGATTCATTTTATCCTAATATATATGTTGATTTAGTTAGTTAAATTATTATATGTTGTTTATTTATCATGCTTCACTGATTATGGATTGACATTAACTACTCTTACACCTATTGATTATGTTTCATAGAGCATGCTTGGGTTCATGGTCATTAGTACTGACCCTGGTTCTATTTACAACTGTAGATGACTATTCTTAAATATTAATTTCATGATTAATGATTCATTATAAATTTATTATTATTTATATCAACATCATTCTAGTAGTGTAGATGTATTATTTTGCCGATGTAGGAACCAGGCTATGAATTAGGCCAGGATGTGGGTTTGGAAATCTCAGGGTATACTTGAGGGGAAAATGAACTATCATAAGTCACTTCGATAGGTATAATGTGTATGATATTATATTGAGACATCATCATCTTATATTTATATTTCATTATCATTTCTACATCTTTTATTGACCTTGCCTTATATTTGTGTGTTGGTGTTTTTGTTTAGTTCCTTGCTTAAATTTATTCTTCTAGTGACTCATGTTTCCCTTGTCTATTATGAGATCTCTTGTGAGGCCCCCCTTGTTGTTTATTTTGGTTTTGTTTATTATTGCATGCTTGGTATTATACCTTGGTGTTGTTGACACTTGGTTATCTAGCCATAATGAAGGTGTTACATTATTAACTTATTGTGTTTTTATTTTGTTAGACCAAGTATGGTTCTCTTAACATTGGAAAACAATATAAGGATTCCCCCTTTCATGGATAATTGACATACTCTTGAGCATGGGTCGACATTATGATTTATGTTAATTACTATTAATTTAGTGATTTTATTGTTTATTAGTATTATTGATCAACTTAAGGGATTTTGTTAAAATAATTTAAATCATTTATTTTTTGGTATGGTTTGAATTGCACCCCCATGTCTATCACTTTTCCTCTTTTGGGATTGTTTCTCTACTAATTTAAAAGCCTAGAGGCCATGTAGGGCATGGGAAATGAAAATGGGAGACTGTTGTCCTGTAGAGGCATATGCTTGGATTTTATGGGCTGACTTGGCATAAAGTGTAGATTTTGAAGCAAGGAAGGTAGGAAGAGGGAAGCCATGATTTTTATCCATGGTAGCCTCCATTTTCTATGTAACATATGTGGTTCGATTTTATAGTGAATGTATGGTTTTATTATATTATTTCCCCAATGAAATGAGAAAGAGTCATCATAGATTCATGGGGAAGTCATGAGACTTTCCTATGAATCTCTAATGGCCCTCAATTGATTTAAAATCAATTTACTCCTTTGTTGGGCACTTGAGTTAATATGGATTTTTATTTTGTGATTACGTTTTATCAAAATGAGAGAAAGTTTTGAATCATGGGTTTTAGATATTTCTATTCTGTGTTGTGGGGATCAACCCTAGGAGATTTTATTGGGGATTTATATATTAATAGTATTGGATTTTTAATTGATTGAGTGATTTTGAGAATTTACTCTATTAATTTTATGACAAAAATTTATGGATTTATTAAACCTTATTCCAATGGCATTTGTCAATTATTATATTTGCCATAGAAAGGTCCTAGAAATAATGATTTTTTATTTAACCTCCATTGGGTGACTTCTTAAACAATGAATATGATGGGTATCAATCCAAGTTGAATATCTCTCTCTTTACTCACTTATTGAGTTGATTCAACCACTTATTATCTATTTTTGTCTTAGAATAAACTCAGTTACTTTGAACCCTTATTTTGGTAAAAGTAAGAATTTATTCTCGATTTCTCTACCTCCCTTAAACTTTTAATATCTTATATATGGGAATGATCTCTAATGCAGCGTGTTGGAATAACTCTTAGAAAAATATGTTTGACTATTACATATTGTGTAGAGTTGGTTGTCCATCTTTTTATAATTTAATTTGTTGATTGTAAGCCTCTATTTACTCCTAATTTTTATAGTTGGTTTTCCCAAGTGGTTGGGCTGTAGTTATGGATTGCAAATGATTTTATTTTATTTTGCTAAAATGAGGTTGCATTGCTGATCAGTTTTGAATTATTATTAACTGCTCATAGGGTTATAGTGTTGACTATACATGGTCAACTATAAGCTTAGCCACATCCTATTTTTATTTTAAATTGATTGTACCTCTTTTCCCATTGACTTGAATGAGTATTTTTGGTTTTTTTTCATTGAATCATTGGCGTATAATCATTTTACACCTATACAATCCACTTCGGCTGAAAAATTGACTTGGATAGACCTGTGGGTAATGCAAAATGAAGATGATATATTCTAATTTATTAAATAGATTATCTTCTATAAAAATTTAAGGTATGCCTTGGGCATTACTCAGGTCGGTTGGTTCATTTGGGTGTTATGGTTATTATCTTGTTTGTATTTGCACCTCTTATCTTTTATTGACCATTTTTGTATGTAATTATTTGTGGATCAATATTTTTTCATATGTGTAATACCTTATCTTTGTACTCTATTGCCAAAGCCCTCCACCTAGGTGATGGTTACAGTGGTGAGGGCCACCGATGGCTGGGCTCAAAGGAATGGTTTTCATGGGTGTTCTCCTTACAATGTTCATTTTCATCCTTTGATGTACCTATAGTTCATGTGGTAGCATGTCTCTCATTTGTTCCTATTGGTATACGATCTTAGTGGGTGTATTGGATTGTTTTATGGATATTCATTTTATGTTCTCATTGTATTTTCTTGTCTTATGTAGCCTTGTAACATTTACTATGTTGGAAAGAATAATAATGTATGTTTTGTGTTTATTGGTGGTGTAAATTTAGATGGTAGCTTGGTTATTGTCTATGTAAGTAGCTTTAATTATTCTCCTTGATACACATATATATTGGATTTTATGCTTATATTTTAAATGGTAGTTTTAACTCCAATTGTAATATGTTATGATTTGATCATTATATGTTATTTTATACACATTGTGATAACATAGTGATATACTTGTTAATGTGAACTAAGCATGCAGTTGTAAATATTTATATTGGAACAACAATATCTGTTGTATTTAATCTTTAAATGCATGTGAAAGCAAGATGGTATCATCTTATTACATGCTGAAAACATTTAGAGTTTTTAATTCCCTTGATGGAATTGAGAATATATATATATATATATATATATATATATATATATATATATATATATATATATATATATATCATGATAAACATTATATGGTGACATATTTATGGCATGGAATGCTAATTTAGTATATGGATTTACTTTTTAAAATTATGACAAGGACTCGATGTTATCTAACTATGTTTGAGAGTCAATCTTAAATAGAGAGGCATTATTATTCTTAAAACATGTTTAGTGATATGTTGAGCATGAACTTAATTCAACAGCCATAAATAAATTATGTAGATTGTTATGTGCTAAATGTGTGCTCACTGAAGTTATTATTATGATGTCTTATGAGTCCCTGAATTCATGGTTTATGACAAACTAAGGAACTAAGGTAAAACTATATGAGGTTTGTATTCTTGAATATATGGAGATGCAAATGTTAATAAATGGATGTTATGTTGTGTATGTTACACTTGAAAATTATGACTAACACATTGGTTCAATTTATGGATAATAAATCTTACTTCTTTTATTCTTTTCTAGATTTATCATTAGCTCATTTTGATTATATGGTAGCTTTAGTTTGAGGCATTTTTATTTGAAAACATGACTTGTAGTATGCATATAACTTGGGTAAAATCAAATTGTTGCAATTAGATTATGCAATTAGTTTCCTTGATGATAAAAGCAAGGTATTTTATTATTGTAATTGTTATTCTGATGGTTATGGTTTCACTTTCATTTATTATATTTTTATTACTTAATCAATGAAATAAATTATGATTTAATGGCATTCTTTATTGGATATGGTACTATTGATCTGGTTCATACCATTAAGGATAATTTATTGACATAGACAAATTATAAGTCTCAAAAAGTTATTGTACAAATGCTCATATTTAAGCAATTAAATAAAATTACAACATAAAATTTAGATAAACAAGGATAAGGGAACTACTCAGATTACACAACTCATACTACCTGATACTACCGTTAAGAATGAAAATCAAATACATAGAAATTATAAACATCTAAGAAGAAGCATTTTATTATTTAGATTTTTATTGATAACTAATATATACATAAATTTTAGAACAATGCAAAAATAAAATATAGATTTATAGACCATGAGTGGTCTGATGATAACTATAATAATGATATATGGAAATTTGGAAAGATTCATTCTATAAAAATAGATACTCATCCACAGGAACCAACATTCAATTATCAACATATGGTTGATGCATTGTTTGAATATTATGTTAGAGAAAACATGTTAATACTCACATTCTAAACAAGTAATTAGTTATTTAGTGTGATATAAATTATATTATATCATGTGTGGGTATGAGCATTGTGCATGATTCATTGATAAATATTGAATGAGATAGTATAGAAGGTTGAGAGAGAATATTCGTTGTTAGAACAACCATCATAGACTAGTGATATCTTAAGGTAGTATTTTAATAGCCTCTTATATAATATGAGATGTAAATGTTACAAATATTTCATCTCCTCCCTTAAATAAAATATGAAATTGTCATTGACCTCTATTTTGTAATCTGCACAATTGAGCTTTAACTCTTCACCATTATGGAGATGAAACTTAATTTGGTATTAGACCAATTTTCATATAAATTTATGAAATAAGGAGGTAGAAATTGGATTTATAATGTAGACAACATGCAAATCCATTGAGTATTAGTGATCTATTTTAGTATTTATACTTTTAAATGGATTATCAGTACAAACCACGTGAAACTATGTTGTAAATATTTTATTCATGTTGCTTATCTTAGTTTGGTTTGGTTTTGAATGTCGAATATCTTATGGAAAATTTTAGTGGAGATTTAACCTCACCATTGCATCCAGAATGCAAAATAATTCCAAGATTTAATGTAAACACATTATACATATGTTAGAGTCAAATAATTTTTTTAATTGAGGGGGGAATTTTAACAATTCTTGTAAAACTAAGATATCATTCTTAATTCTAAACTAATAACACAATTTCAATGTCTTTTAGAAATCTTAAAAATAGAAGAACAAAACTCAGAATTTGTTTGAATAGATTATGCAGATTCAAAGAGAAAATTTTAGTTGAAAATGAGGGACATGAATCACGGCGTTTGAAGGCTTTAAAAACCCACCTGCACTAGAATAACTACTCAACATTGCATTGATATTTCTATCTTTTACATCTACTTAGACTTGCATATTGTAACCTTGGCATAGCAGTTTTGCTCAGTCTGGTTGCACCAATTCCGTAGCAGGTACCTCAACATTACAACTCTATGCCTCTATGTTTTATACTTCAACAAAAATTTATCTCAGTCTAACTCTACTACAACATATCTCCTACACCTCATCATTTCCAGCTGTGCTGTTAGCATCAATTTCTCCTCCAATAGGTGCAGTCCAACACCAAGCTAACTGCCTGTGTAACTAAGCTAACTAATGCATAAGCCGTTCATTTGTTTTCTTTGCTATTCATGCAAATAATGATGGTTTAACAGCAGTTGAACTCTGCTTTTTCCTTTTTTAACCACTTCTCTTTGCTGCAGTTGAGATGCTCTTGTAACTTTTGTTAAGGCTAAGGCTTTTTTCAATTATTATTAAGGAAATACCATGAAATTTGTTTCTTGCTCTGTTTTTCTTTTTTTACTCTATTTTTCTTGCTGCTCTATTTTTTTCTTTCAGGTTGATGCAGCTATAGCTTCAAATTTTACATGGTATCAGAGCCTAGTTGCTAGAAAGAAGAAGTACAGTATCTTTTTTTGAAGATATAGAAGATCACAGCTAAAAATGGAATGTTCACCCTCTGCCATTCTCACACCATACAACTATTTTGATTAGAAGCCAAAGATTCTAGTTCGGCTCAAAAGTAGAGGCCTCTATCAGATAGTTATGAATACAGAGGTTGAACCCAATCTAGCAGTTGAAAAATCTAAATACTTCAACCGCATGGATGAAGCATTTGGTTTGCTATGCTTATCCATCTCTCTAGAATTGTTGTTTCATGTTGAGGCATGTACAACTCCAAACCAAGTTTGGAATACATTGGAGACTCTTTTTGGAAAGCAAGATGAAATGCGGGGTCATATCCTTGAAAATGAGCTCAACTCATTAGATCTAAGGATTTTTGATAATATTCAAGATTTCTTCACAAATTTCAAGGCCTTATTGATTTAGCTCAAAGGATTTGGTATTGACAAATCCAAGGAAGAAAGTAAATTAATCCTTTCTATTATATCAATGTTGGGTCCAGAATATGCAGTATTTGTCTCTACTTTCCACACAGTTAGGCTCACAACAAGAGCAACTTGGAAGATTCCCACACTGGATACCTTCATTGAGTCTCTAGTACATGAGCAGGATAAGCTTATAAAGATGGGCACATTGAATAATTCCAAAGCTCATGCACTTGTTGTGCATGCAAGTGGGAAGAACAATTCCAAATCCAACTAGCAATTCAAAGGCAAAGGGAAAAAGGATTCATATCCAAGAAAGGAAGGCAATCCCAAACCTCCAGATGGATATACTGGCTCAAAAGAAAAGAAGGACAAAAAGTGTCAATCAAAGTGTAGCTATTGAAACTGTGGGTACCATCCAGAATCATTATGCATGAAGAAGACCATTGATCTCATCGCTCAGACACTTCAACAACATAATCTTTGTAGCCTTATCCCTGAGAGTGCCAAAAAGAAGCATGAAGAAAAAGCACCTGAAACAAGAGACAATGTTCATGCATTGATTTCTATTCATTCTTCTTCAGATGCATGGATCATAGACTCTGGAGCTTCACACCACATGGCAGCCACAAAAGAAGCTCTTTCTTCTTTGAAACCATATTCTTGTTCTCCTATTCTCATGGGAGATATTTCTCCTGTAGAGGCAACTGGAATAGGGAGGGTAGAGGTTGGAATTGGAAGTTTTGAGAATGTCTTACATATTCCAAAGCTTTCTGTTAATCTTCTTTTTTTGTATCAAATGACACATACTGGAACTGGTAGGAGAGTTGAATTTGCCCCTGATTTGGTCACCATATTTGACATGCAAGACAACTCCAAAATAGTTGTTGGTAAGGCAAATCATCAATCTCATCTGTACACTTTTTCTGATTTTATTGCTAAATCAGATTCTACTTTACTTCTAACACATGTAAATGATGAAAGTAGAATTTGGTATGAAAGATTTGGTCATTTAAATTTTAGAAACATGCAGCAACTTAACAAACAAGGAATGGTTAAAGGCTTGCCATCCATAGACTTTTCTGATGGAATTTGTGAAGGATGTGCTCTTGGAAAGCATCCACAAGAAAAGTTTCCAAAGGGGAATGCATGGAGAGCCTCTTCTCCTTTAGAGCTTGTTCACAGCGATCTTATGGGTCCATTTCCTGAACCTTCCATGAGCAAAGCTAGATATGTGTTAACATTCATTTATGATTACACAAGATACACATGGGTATATTTTCTCAAACTCAAATATGAGGTGTTTGAGAATCTCAATATTTTCAAAGCCCATGCAGAGAAGCAGTCTAGAAAAATGATCAAGATCCTCCACACAGATAATGGAGGGGAGTATGTTAACAATGATGTCCAACATCTTTGTGATGAAGCAGGAATACAATTATAGAACACAGTTCCATACACTCCACAACAAAATGGGGTAGCTGAGAGGAAGAACTGATCTTTGAAAGAGATGGCCAGTTGCATGTTGCATGCTAGGTCACTTCCCTCCAAATTGAGGCCTAAAGCAATCAATTATGCTTCATACATACAAAACAGATCTTTTCACAAATTTGTCACAGGACAAACACCTTTTGAAACATGGAGAGGCATATAACTAAAAGTCACACATTTCCACATCTTTGGATCCCGTGCTTGGGCATGCATTCCTATAGATAAGAGGAATGCTTTGGAGCATCAAAGCAAAGAATGCATCTTTGTTGGATATCCAGATGGTGTAAAGGGATATAGACTACTAGATCTTCAATATAAACACTCTTCATTGAAAGGAGTGTCTACTTTGATGAAAGTCTTCCACATGCATCTCAGGTACAACATGCCACCACGTCTATGCTTCCTCATCTTACAAATCTCAGAGATACATGCAATCATTCTGATCTAATTTTAGATATTTCTGAATCTAATTTAGAGGAACATGAGCATGCATATTTTGATCCACAACTAATCCTTGATTTGAATTCTAGTGATGATTCAGTATCCCATGTGGAAAATCAAAGAACAAGGAGCTTAGTTGATATATATGAAGTCCCTCATTCACTCTCAGCCATCGAGCCCATCATGCTGATGCATGCTTATGTGGTTCTAGCATCTGACCCTGAAACTTATGCAGAA
Organism: Torreya grandis; assembly: GCA_037957365.1. Lineage (NCBI taxonomy): Eukaryota > Viridiplantae > Streptophyta > Pinopsida > Cupressales > Taxaceae > Torreya > Torreya grandis. Next base: position 74,070 of record JARHVA010005402.1, read on the forward strand.
GCTACAGGGATTTTGCTTTGGGAACCAGCCATGGATGAGGAGTACAAGTCCCTCATTGCAAACCAAACATGGGATTTGGTTCGACTTCCTTCCAATCGCAAGCTTGTCAGATGTAAATGGGTCTATAGAACAAATAAATTAGTAGATGTACATGTGAGAAGATACAAAGCACGGTTGGTCACCAAAGGTTTTCAACAAGTTCATGGCATTGATTATGATGAGAGTTTTGCTCCAGTGGCAAAAATGGACTCCATTCGATTGGCTCTTTCCATTTCAGCATCAAGAAGGTTGGAGGTTCATCACATGGATGTGAAGAATGCATTTCTTTGTAGTGATCTCGAAGAGGAGATCTACACGGAGCAACCACAAGGGTATATACAAAATTCCTCATTGGTATGTAGACTCAAGAAGTCACTCTATGGCCTCAAGCAGGCACCTAGAGCTTGGTATGCTAAAATGGATTCTTATCTTCTATCTCTAAATTTCATACGATGCAAATCTAATCCAAATGTTTATATGCTAAGAACATTTGATTCTTTGTTGCTCATAGTACTCTATGTAGATGATCTACTAATAACAGGAGATTCACCCACTACCATTGCAGCAATTAAAACTATTTTGCATGATAGATTTTCTATGACAGACATGGGTCTCCTCCATTTTTTTCTTGGCCTTGAAATCAGCTAGAATCAATCAAGAATCACAGTTGCTCAATCCAAGTATGCACGAGATCTCTTGGTTCGGTTTCACATGACTGACTGCAAGTCAGCTGTCACACCTTTCCTATTAGGGGTTAAGCTTGAAGATGGCAAGGATACACCATTGGTTGATTGCACACACTACCATAAAATTATGGGGAGTCTTCTTTATCTCACTCACACTCATCCAGATCTCTCATATGCAGTGGGGGTTGTTTCTAGATACATGTAAGAGCCGCATGAGCTTACATTGGAAGGCTGCCTAGCGTATACTTTGCTATGTCCAGGGAACCATTTGCTATGGGATTCATTATTTAGAAAGTTGTGCTTTGGATCTCATTGGCTACACTGATTATGACTGGGCTGGTGATAACATTGATCACAATTCCACTTTAGGATATGTTCTTAGTTTGGGATCAGGGCCCATTTGTTGGTCAAGTAAGAAGCAATCTACCATTGCTTTATCATCAATAGAGGCTAAATATAGAGGTCTAGTCAATGCTACCATTCAAGTCATTTGGTTACAACACTTCCTAACTGAGCTTGGTGTCCTCTTTCATCATCTGACTATCATTTGGTGTGACAATCAGAGTACACTGAAGGTTTGTAGAGATCCCATACAATGGCAATGGACCAAACACATCGAGATCCACATGCACTTCATCCATGAATTGATACATGATGGAGTCATCGAATTGCAGTACCGTGCCACTTTTGAACAGATTGCCGACATCTTCATGAAGACATTCACTGAGCAAAAGTTTCATTTTCTATGAGACCTTCTTAGTGTAAAGAACACTACAACACAATAGCTGCCATGTGCAGTTAGTGTCTCTTTTGAGGGGGGTTTTGTTCCCACAGGGTTTTCCCTCTTTCCTCTTTTTTCTCCTTAATTAGCTTAAGGGGCAGTGTTAGCGTCAATTTCTCCTCCAATAGGCATAGTCCAATGCCAAGCTAACTGCCTGTGTAACTAAGCTAACTAATGCATAAGTAGTTCCTTTGTTTTCTCTACCATTCATATAAATAACGATGGTTTAACAACAGTTGAACTCTGCTTTTTCCTTTTTTAATTGCTTCTCTTTGCTGTGGTTGAGATGCTCTTGTAACTTTTGTTAAGGCTAAGGCTTTTTTCAATTATTATTAAGGAAATACCTTGAAATTTGTTTCTTGCTCTGTTTTTCTTTTTGTACTCTATTTTTCTTGCTGCTCTATTTTTTTTCTTTCAGGTTGATGCAACTGTAGCTTCAAATTTTACATGTGCATCTTCTGAATTTATTAATTGTTGATGATTCAGCCTTTATCCAATTGACCCATTGGATTTCCAACATGGTTTGTCAGCTTGACAGTGATCCCATCCTCAGCGAGTCATTCCTCTTCCTAATGACGAGTTCTAACTATGTCTTACCCTCTTCAACGACCACATTGAATTCATCTCCTTTAAGCCTTGACTCCTTCACTTTTCTCTTTGGCAATCCACATCTCGGTGAAGCCTTCATGCAATTCAGTGGTCTGTTTGTCAAATTCCTCAACCATTCTCCAAACCTATTGTCCTTTCCATGCATTCTCCTTGCCTTGTCGTCCTCCAATTTTGAATAGTCTCCATTATGATTTAGGTATCCATTTATTTGTTTTTGGTTAATTTTTTCTATTTTAGTTTAGTTTATTTTTTCTTATTGTTTAGTGTGTACTTTTTTATTTTAATGTGGTTCAGTTTTTTTTAGTACTATGGATTATTTAATTATTGGCATTGGGTATTTGTTGTAAGGTAAATTTGTGTTTTATCTTGTTGTCTAGTGTTTAGAGTTTATTCTATTTTTGTATCCGACCTTTTATATTATTTTTTTATATCATTTATTAATATCTAAGTGTGTTTTTTTTGTGTTTTATGTTTATGTTGTGTTAAGGTTTATATCCAATTGCTTAGTTATTTAATAAATTATGAGGTATTATGTTATGTTCTAATTTTTTAAAAAGTATTATAATTATTTGTTATAATTTTTTTTATGATTGTGGTGTTAGGGTTAAAGAGTAGAATAGCCTAATCAAATGGATGAATAAAATTATTTTACAAAAAATCAATTAAATTTATTTACATACAACAAATATATTAAATCTAAAAACTTACTAAATATGGAATGTAAAATACCAATTTATATTTTATAATTTTTTACACAAATATGTCACAACCTCGTTAGTTGGCACCTTTGTGTAATCAGGTTGATGCGGTCTTGTGTTTTGTTGTTATGATTATAGTCAAAATTAAATCCAATCATTTTCTCATTTACTATATATATATATATATATATATATATATATATATATATATATATATATATATGACTTAGAGCCTATATATGTTTTTACAATATATATAGCTATGTATACGTATATAGACATTTACATGTCAAGAGAACTTACTCATCTTGACAATTGTTATGCTCCCGTGGTTGAATCCTATATTTGTCTTGGTTGTGGAAGTTGAGTGTTTCAACCATATGCATGGTACAAATATATATTTACTTAAAAAATTTTAATTATTGAACTTAATTATTTATAAAAGTTTGTGTTATGTTGAACTCAGATGTTTAGGCTTTGGAAAAAAGATGTAAAGTATATTTATTAAATTTGTTTTTCTCAACCATGTGCATTGGCCTTTGATAGTCATTTAGACCTTAGTGAAGTTGGGTATTGTTAAAAGGATTTAAGTATTTTAATATTATTTGGCATCTTGGCATGAACCTATTAAAGGTAACTAAGTCATTTAAGACTTTGTTCTAGCATCAAGTCATGAGGTTGTGGTTCTTTGGAAGGCCATATTAACTTATATTATGTGGATTTGTAAACAAATGCTTCTTTTTAAATTGTTTGTTATTTTTTGTCATGGGGGTGTTGGTTAGGCTCTCAGCCTAGGTAGAGAGATGGATTTGGGACCACCAATTGCTCATAAACCTTGAGCCAAGGTTGTCCACCAAATACCTATGCAGTAAAACAAGTGAAAATAATGGAAACATTTTACTCCCCCTAACCATGATCCATGTGGGGTTAAATCCTAAATTTGAGTTTGGGAAGAAATATTAAACATATGAAGGAAGCTTCACCTTCCTTATGCAAGCTGTGGAATTATCACAGCTATCTATTTTTCTTTGTGTGTGTGAAGCATAGACCCCTTGGTGATTAAATTAGGGTTTGAGTAAGGCCGATGATGAAGAAAATAATTGAGTTACGTGGTTCATATTTGTACAGGGTACCACTATGGAGAATGATAAGAGGGGAATGGAGAAAACAAGGAGATTTAAGGCATATATTTTGGGGAAGAAAGGAATTAAAGGGAGAAGAGAATAAATAAGAGGTAGATATGGGCATAGGAGAGAATAATAAAATTGTTGCTGCTTGTGTGGCCTCACCATGAGAGGGGAAAATGAAATCTAAAAATCTACAATTACATATTTCAGGCATGTGATTCCTCTTCCCCATGTTTTGATTATGTCCTTTAAAATTTATGATAATATTTTCATGTTTATGAAAACCCTATCTTGTATATTCTCATTTGGGCAAAGTTTATGACTCCCAAATGAGCCTATACTAGGGCTAAGCAACTGTAATCATCTAGATAATTATATTTATTTGAAGTATTTTCATTATTATATTATTAAAGAATGGATCTCTTATTATGCATTTTCTCAACTCATTTAAATTGGTGGGTTAGTTATATTCCTATAATTATACAAAATTTATATTATTATGAACTTATGGTGGATGGTCTAAGTTCTTGTGGTTTTTGGGTAATGGAAAAAATTTCCATATTTTGATTTCAAACAAAAATTATGAATTACCATTAATTCTTTCAAACCTCATTGAAAATAGTAAATTATTTTGGTGTTGGGTAAGGATATGTATTCTTAAAAACCCTATTGGGTAGGGCATTCTAATCTCCTCATACAAAACCCTAGTGGGGCAAACCATTCCTAGCTTGTTCTAGTTATGTACTAGAAGGTTTCCAGCTATTGTATTTATATACTAATCATGTTTTTACTGTATAAACCTTTTATAGTTATTAAACCTACCCTTACATAATTTAATTGTCATTTGAATTTTATGCCATTTGAGGTTGTTTAACATAGGAGTAACATAGGCTATTCATTTCCTGTTGGTTATTTGTGGGGGTGCTTATAACATTCAAGTTATTTATTTTGGCTATACCCAATCTTGTGAACACTTATTACTTAATCAATTAAGTGTATAGATAATTTTAATATATGTATGCACACTTGTGGTTAATAAGACCATTTCATGCTAAGAAGTGCTAAAAATTCTATTGTAAATGAACTATGTTATGGCCTTGTGGGAATTGTTTTATAAAACTACTTTTAGTGGTTTATTCCTCTATATTAACCTATGAATATAACTACATGGATTCCTTGTTTTCATAATTATACCCTTGCTAATATGGAATGTTATATAAATTTGTTTCATTTTTTTAGTGTAATATAAATATTTGGCAAATTATTAGTTGATGAATCCATTATTATTATCTTAAGGGTGTGAAATCAACAATGATAAATGCCTATGAATATGAACTATGGGTTATCCTCAACTCCTGTTTTAATGAAATCAATCATAAAAAAATATTGTTGACTATATTTGTGGTATTATTCTCTAATTCTTAGCATTTTATAATTGGCACAATGCTCTCGGTATTCTTGATTGACCATATACAAGCCAGGACTTTGCAATAACCAACTATTCATTGATATAGTCATAGTTGATCTATACTTATGACATGCTAATTAGCTTGTTGACCTAGTTGTAATTCAAGTAAGTCATTCTTATTTTGGTTAAATCATTCATTATTCTCAATTAATGAGTTGGAATTAATTGTTAATATGAGAACATTTGACTTAGGTAATTTATAACCGTAAATCTAACTAGGTAATATAATCATGTGAATCTATTTTAATATCTAGTGTTTGTCTTGTACCAAGTAATAATTTTCATGGTGGTGTTTGTTCTTGCTTAGTGTGTTTGTTAACATTTATGAATAGGCACTATGTCTAGGTGGATGTCAAGTGTCCATGTTGGCATTTAGGACTATGGTTATCTAATACCATGATAAATTTTTTCCTTTTGTTTGGCCATATGTGGAAGAATGACATTTGTTATGTGATGGAGCATAAGTGAATTGACCATTAAGACTATGGATAGTGGCTTATTTATCTAATGGGTAGAAACTTGAATCAGTCCTTGAATATGAGAACACAAGGTTCTAGGTTCATAAGTTTTATGTTTGGGTCACCTTGGTAGAAGATTGATGTTAGCTACTCGTAGACTCTTGAATGTTGTATGGTTGGCCTAATACAATGCTTGAATTTTCGGTACCTTTGTTCCCTTTTTAGGATCCATTGTGCCTATTATGGTACCCCTTTATTATGAGGTTGATATAATCAAACATAACAAGAAGTTGACTAAATGTTATGTTGAAACTTACCCTGGGTCAATAACCTAGTTAAGGATATCTGAATATTTGAGTAAAGCTTATTACCTCATGAGTTATCAAGTCATAACCATATAGGGTTATCAGATGATTATATTGGTTTGAGGATCCCTAGATGGTCTAATGGGGAAATTGAGTGCCTTTCAAAGGTTTGGAGGTTATTAGTGTGCACCTCACACTAATACCCATTGAATGATGTTTCACCATTTAGAAAACCCCCTTTCCCTATGGAATACCCTAGAGATAGTTATCCTAACATAGTTAATTCATAAACCAAATGTAGTTATGGATTGTGTACTCATCTTGTATGATATCAAGTTGATGTGTCATGCATGGTAGAGTGGTGTAGTGGGTTCTATATGTGGTTATATCATGTACTCTATTAGCAATTCCTAAATTTTTGTGGAGGTTATTTTAAAATAAGGGATTATATATATCTTATTTCTAGACATGCATATGGATCTTATTTATTTAGAGGTGGAAATAGGCAGGCCAAAGCTTAGGATCTAGTTTTAATACTCTAAGGATATTATTTATATATCCTAGACACTTATGTCAAAATATGGACACTTAAATCAGTGATTGTCTAAGACTCAACACAATCATTCTATATGGAATATTAATTGTACTAAGAAGTGATTTCTTATTCATTTTATTATTTTTTTGGATAATTTTGTTCATATATCTAGATCACCGAGATAAGCTCTATATGACTGTGTTTATCTCAAACCCTATTTATTAACCTTAATTTGGTTAACCTTAAAAAAATAGTTTAGTGGGTTCATGAATTAAATATAACCTCAATGAACCCTTTATCAGTGAGCACTCCCTACATAGCCAATACTCCAAGGAAGAACTTAGAGATATGTATTCTCCCTTAAGTGTGGGCTTATGTGTGTGCACAAGGGTGTAATATGATATATGCAAGGTAATGTAATGGTATATCATATAACTAGACAAATAATTCTCATGGTTTATTATTTTAGTGATTATGGCATACGATTTTGATATAAATGTGTAAGAATAGTGAAATATAACTGAATTTTGTAATTGATTGAATTAGCTTGAATACATGTTTTCTTAGTATGTGTTAAATATGTGTTTAATGGTGATGAATTATCAAGTTGTTTTGTATTGATACCACACATTTTTAAAATATATTATAGAAAGGTTAGATAAGATAAATAGGCTAACCCATAAGTTTTGAAATATTTTTGATTCGGATGAATTTTGAAGTATGGAAACTTGATAAGGAAAATATACACTAATGTCAATGCTAGTGTCCCTATGGAAATGTAATTTTTAGGTACGATTACATTTTATATTATTTATGTAAGTGTTAGTGAATGATATACATCATTTTTGAGATTTATATAGTGTACATGTGATATGGTTCATTAGAATGATAGGGTTGTATTATAAGATAAGAATTTAAGCATAATGAGATGAAATTTTCAATCCTTAAAGCAATAGAAAGGTTTGGGACTAAAGGGTAGAGATCTTATTAGTATTTAGAAAGTGTATAAGAATCAAATGTTATATGTACTCATATTTTAATATCTACAATTTCACCACATCTAATCTAGTAATTTCTAAGGATGAAATTACTACGTTAAATTAAATAAACACAAAATTAGGTATGCGCAAAATACCTTTCCTTTTCTTCAAATCTTGAAAAAATTGTTTCTAGTGTATGTAATCATAAATTGAAAAATTAAAATGCTTGAAAAGTAAAGAGAGCAAGGAAAGAGGACACCTATTTTTTTTATTCAACCATCTTGTCCCTTGGTAATGATTTTTTATTAAATATGCTTCTATATTAAGCATTAGAATTGAAAAATGTTCATATATAAACCTTGGAGATTTTAAGAGTGACATTTTGAGGGTAAGTATGCCCCAAATCTATAGTAAAAGTTAGTTGTGACATTACCTTTGAGATCATTAAATCTCAATTACAAAACTCAAATGAATGTACAATAAAGCTAAACCATCATAAAGAATTAAAATAGTGCTAAGGAAACTAAGGGAATATAGTATCAACTATAATACTCAAAGGATTCAAATTTTATGGATAAAAAAAGCTAAATGTCCCTTCCTAGTAAAAACAATGCTTCTTGTTAAAGTCTTTTGGATATGTATTTAAATTTTGTGGTTCACTTGCATGGTATATAAACCTATAATGTGTCTCAAACTAAAGTATCTATTAATTTTTAAATTATACTCTATAAATTTGTATAATATATGTCATGAATATGAAATACATTGTCCCAAATCTATAAAATTGGTGCCAACTGTATAGGATTCTTACCCAAGTGTATATCTGGATCATGTAAACTATATCAAAATTTTCCAACATTGTATGCATATATTCATTTATCTATGACATGTTCCCACTAATATTCCCCCTATTTTTAGGTGAAGGTAATGCAATATTTCATTCACCTTACATTACATGGATAAGATAATTTTGTTATTTGAGTATGAATTATGTAAGATATTAGAGTAGCATGTCTAAGTATATATACTAATTAGTGTCATAGTATATTATCAAAAGAAGACATTGCATGTATGATATGGATCATGGAAATCTGCATAAAGTAACAATACAATATTAAAAAATAAATAAGCACACACACAAGAGCACTCAATGTCAAATAAAGAGGTCTAAGGAGACTATAAATAAGGAGCTTATTAAAATTACACACATTTGATTGAAGGAAATATTCAAATGTCCACACATAAAGAAATATATATTAGTGCCACATGAGCCTACAAGAAATGAATAAAATAAAATTTTCCACAAGCAAGGCAATATAAATCAATAAGTAAACTCAAGGGAGTTACAGTGTATATAAATGTAGTATAACCAACCGTTATAAGCTTTTCATACTAGTCCATGCATTTATGTGTTACATAAAAATGTCATGTACCATAGAATATGAAGTAAATGGTGTAATATTTAAGCATCAAGATAAGAATATATAATAATTAATATGTAATCTCGACATGATAACTTAAAATTGATCATAAAATAATATAATATGTGTTGATTGTGATCAAATAAATAGATTCCTCCAATGTAATGTGCCATGTGGAAAGAGGAAAGGTCCAACATTTGTATGTGTAAGTATTATGGGTGTAGTATATTTATTTATCACACTCAATTATTCATTAAACATGTGTAATGAAAATAAATTACACACCATATACAAACATAAAATCAACAACATAGATTTTAAGGAGCTAATACAAATTTATATGAGGAGTAATTTTGTATTTTTTATTTTATTTGATTTTTTTTGTATTTTTTTGAAATATTTGATTTTGATTTGTATTTTTAAAATTTGTGGAAAGGAATAAGTTTAAATGTATGATCCCATCTAAACATTATTCATAACAAGCTCTAAACTCATAATATGTTACATCATAATAATGATTTTACTGCGGGGCATGCATAAGTGTTATATATGGAATTATAGAATATGTGGTACTATACGTATGTATCATATGACTTTGTTACAATGATGAGGTACCAAAATGAATAATGGTTCTTGAAACCCACTTTTTAGTGATATCTTGTTTATTTAATGCACCTATATAAATAAAACATGTTTATTTTCTTTTTCTGACTAGGTGGACTGTGTAGGTGTAAATATAGACTCCTTGAAGTGCCCTGTGTATCTTTGGTGAAAGATTATTAAATTATAGGAAATATAAGAAATGCTATTTCCTTTTCCTCACCCCTTCATGCATGGTTAACCTTAGAATGTTTTGTAATTAATTATCTTAGAGTAAACTTCCCTTATTCTAGTTATTGTTCATTTGGTATTTTGGTAACATTAATTACACTATTGGAATGAATTTGTTTAATAAACCCATGAATTGTGGAAGGTAACACATAGAGATTATGTATAAAAATTCATCCTAATAACATTTAAAAGACTCGCATTTATGTTATAATGTAAAAGGTAGTGACCACAAGTTTTATACCAACTTGTAAATGTAAATCAATCTCACCAATAACTTGTCTTCTTGTCCCATTAAATCATCTAATTATTTTTTTCAATGGATATAAATTATCATGTTTATATCCAAAAAGTTTTAGTAATCTCAAGGTAAATTAATTATTATATAAATATTATCAATCATATCATAATGTATACACTGATAATCAAATTATGCTCTAATAAACAAGGAGTGAAGATCTGAGTCATCATCCATATTTTCACTCTTATGAAATGTAATATATGGTATTTGAAATGTATAAGTCATAGTTTACTTATTTTTTTCAATAATCTCATCAAATAGGTGTCCATAATGTGGTGGAAAAGGATGTGTATTTTATGTATTGTTGTGTTATATAAATTTCTTAAAATGTTATTATTATTATAGGAACAATCACAAAGAGAGGGGATGAATTAGTGAACCCAAATAATCTAAATTCAATTCTAATCTTTACAAAGCATAACCAGTTACCACAATCATTCATGAATCATACATATCATTCATAATAATAATCAAGAGAGATAATACGAGATCAATCATATAACATATGGCACCCATGGAAAACCTTACCAGGGAATAAAACCCATTGTAACTAGTAATTGGACTACTATCCTATATAAAAAGAACTAATTTAGACTAGATGTAACTGATCAATGAACTATAATACTTCTTTAGTGAGATGTAAATCTCGTAAGGTGCTACCACACTTCTCTAGCTGAGTTCTAAGAAAAACCATACCTTTTAGGAAGTTTTACCTTATAAGGAAGATAAAACCACCTTAGATGTTTATCTACCACAACAACACCTATGAACATATGTCAACAACACTTGATGATGGACCTCAGCTTATCTCATTTTACCTTTACTCATACTCAAGTAGAAAGATCTCTATTCTACCAAAAAAAATATGACCAACAGGTCATCGCTATAGTCCTCAATCTATTCTACTCTTTAACTCAACCTTAGGGAACTATACCCTTCCTTATAACCCCAACACATGCACAAGTCTCTCTCACTTCTCTCCTTAGTCTCTCACTTGTCTAGAACCCAACATCTTTGGTTTTACTATTTATAGAGCAACCATGTTAAACACCATTTTGGTCAACCATTAGGCATGTCTTAATACTTAAGACATCTATCATATGAATATTAAGGCTCAATATAGTCTTCATCAGTTAACTATAACCCTTATGGGTCAACATTAAGTAGCTACACCTTTTTAAAAAGGTGCTTTTAGCTCATATAGGTCTCATTGATACATGTTTACCCATATATCTCACCCTTGAGAAAAACATGAACACAAGACCACTTCCAATTAAATAATTTCACTTCTTATGTCCCCTACGACATCCTAAAATTATCGTATTCAACATATCTCACCTATTCATATGCTGAAAAAACTCAAACACAATCCTTACGCACATAGTCCTAATAGATAAACATGCAATCAATTCTTAATCAATATTCATACTCAAGATAGTTGATCACACCTCAAAAAACCACATAGAGCATCCTTATGGAGCCTAAAACATGATATAATATCTAAAACATCATGCGACATTAAAACATCATCAATACAAGATGGATTGTCCTTCGGTTACTTACAGAATATGCACAAATACATAGTCAACTTCTAGGCTCAATATATTTATTTGTACATAATTCTATATCTTTCAACTATATTTAATGGATACACCATGGGGTCTTCTACTAATTTTATTTTAATTCAATGAGAAAATTCATCGTCTATCAAAATATATGGTTATAAGACTAGACAGTGGTCATTCCTTTTGTAAATTTAAATATTCAAATACAAATGGTCATAGTTAACCTTTGAACATATTGCTTGAATGTCATGGACTCTAAGCTTAGAATCAATCTCACACTATCAATCATGTATGAGCTTTAATGTATATACCACCAAAGCCAAACATTAAATTACTACCATGTTGACCTCATCTCATGCCATCTCAAAATGTTGAATTAATATGCTCCATCGATATCTACAAATCAGCAAGATATTTATCGATCAATGCTAATTGTTGATTAAACTATATGATGAGATACCATTAATTAGATCAGGATCCTATAAATTTACTTATATGTTAAACATAATGCACCTATCCTCATCTTGGTACCTCCTAAATCTTTAGAGAACTTGTACACCATCGATCTTGTTTGAGCTTTAACACCTTCAAAAATGACTATGGGAACCCAATTAATATGCATGAGTATCCATTTTTTACCTATATAAATTGTTTTACACTTACCTACATAATCTCAAATTTGAACTAGATGACCTCCTTTCTTATTAAAATATAACCACATGACAAATTTCTCAAAAAAATCTTGTGTGTGTGTGATATATAATTCCATTAACATGATTTCTCATTAACTTCTATCACAAATACAAAAATGTTCAATTCTTCTTGAGAGGTCAACTTTGAGAAACCATAACTTTTGTTTCAATTTAGTGAATGATCTCAAACATAGAACAAATGATATATGCTCAAAACTAAACAAACCCATATGATAATATTTTATTGACACCATCACATGTGCAAGAAATAAAACCTTCAACATGCTCACTTGGATCTTTTTTCAACACTACAAAATTGGTTAAGTATGGGAAAACATAGTCAATCTGCCTAGGAGCCCAACTTTACATATGCATGCCTTGACACACTACATCACATGATCTAAAATTAAGAAAAAACAAAATAGTTCCAAGAATGAACAAACCCATATGATCACCTTTTCCTTTCACCTCCATGCGTGTCAACACTATCCTCATTAGCATGGTTACTCAATTCTTTCTGACCATATTATGAATTTGTCTAAGTATGGGAAAATAATGAATTATGACTAAGAAGCCAAATTTGCACCCTCATAAATTTTATCACACTTTGATGCATGAATTTACATTTGGCACATAAAAACTAGGAACTACAAGATCACAACCATATGACTAACTCTTGTTGACTTCTTCCCATGTGGCAATGGTGACATCATCAAACTTCCTACTCATCTTTTCTTCCATTAGACCCAAATTGTCTAGATGGGAACTATGATTAACCAAATGAATTCCACTTATATGCACAAGCTCTCAAGTCATGTATCACATCTTATATGACCCCTTACACATTTTTTATCCTACAAACTGAACCCTGAACAACTCTAGCCATGTCAACACTGAATATCGACCAATCGTCCTTCAAGCATACAATAACAAATACATTTCACACTTTATCATACAAGAATAAGCACATTACACACTTTTTTGTTGTTATATAGACTATCAAGTCACTTAATCAACTCACTAGAACACATTTACAACACTACCATGACATCATAATGATAACTCTCTAAAAATATCCCCCTTTTTCATTGATGTCAACACATATCAATATAGCAATATATAACTCACCTTTCCCCTCCTCAAATTGATCTTAAAACAAGAACTTTCTCCCCCATAGGATTTTTTCCCCATTTGACACCATGATAAAGTGGTCAGACACTAATCTTAAAGACCCACAAAGACTACTAAAATAGGAAAGGACCATCACATAAAGATGATACAATGTCCCCCTTACACTAGACCACCATCTTCTTGTCTGGACAACCTCCTCTAGCTCCATGTCAACACTGTCTTCAATCAAGAACTGCAACTAATGAGAAAGAACACAAAAAAGAATTTAAATGTGATATTGCTCATGAAGAAACATCTAAGAGAGATTCCCCCTAAGAAATATAAATAGTTTCACCTTATGAGCATGTTCATATCTTCACACACCATGACAAACCACCATGTAGTCTGACCAACCTTCTTTCTGAAGACACTTCATGACTACCAAATTTTCATCTATATTATACAAGATAGGAAACATGCACTAAACTAACTAGAGAACAATCCTTAAAGAACACATACCTTTCTCTTTTGGAGAAATTGAGCAAAAATCACTCTTCTTCAAACTAGGGCTATCTAGCCTCCTTGTAATCCTACCAAAAACTTGTAGAGCCCACACTTCTTAGTAGACACATCTTTGAGATCTAAAAATTCATACCTAGATCACTCTCATATGCCCCCTTCAGCACACCAATTTTCTCAACAGACTCATTCTCTATAGCACACTTCCTTCACAAATCTCTAGACTAAGTATTATGAACATGTTTCTCCCCCTTAACCAAGGACCTTCTATTGATTAATAGAAAAGTAAATAATACCAAAGATCTATCTTAGATACTCAAAAGTAGATTTTAACAATGTTTTGCTCATAATATCTATAAGCTGCTCTTTTGTAGGCACATGCTCCATCTTAACACATTGATTAATCACTTGTTCTCTCAATAAATGATATCTAATAGGAATGTGTTTAGTTTTTGAGTTCATAACATGATTCTTTGAGATACTAATTGCACTAGGATTTTCACAATAAATAGGAAAACATCCATTTTTTTGTACCTTGTAACCTTGCAAAGTTTGTTTCATCCACATGACTTGTGTGCAAAAAGAGGAAGTTGTTATTTACTCAACTTTTGTAATTTATAGAGACACTGAGGCTTGATTCTTACTAACCTAAGGCACCAAGCATTCTCCCATGAAGAATACCCCACCACTTATACTACTATCATCCACACAACTTACCCAATCAACATTAGTATATGATTTCAAAGATAATTCTTTACTCCTGGGATACCATAAGGCATAGTTTGTGGTGCCTTTAAGATATCTTAAGATCCTTTTAACTACTTTCAAGTAATATTATTTAAGATCAAATCTAAACCTTCCTACCACACCTACTGATTACATGATGTCAGGCCTAGATTTAGTAGGGTAGAAAACACTTATAATCATGGATCTATACAAAGTCTAATCAACTTTTGATGAGTCATCTAGTTTGCTTAACTTGTATTATATGATCATTAGAGTACCCATTATCTTACAATTCATCATGTCGAACATCCTTAGCATATCCTTGATGTATTTAGATTGAGAAACTAAAATCCATACATCAATTTGATTGATCTATAATCCCAAAAAGTAATATAGTTCTCCCAACATTGACATCTCAAACTCAGTCTTCATAGTATCTTCAAATTTTTTACTCAAATTATCATTGATAGATCCAAAAATTATGTCATCAAAATATAAAAAAATTAAAAACTAATTATTACCTTCTATCTTAATATAAAAATTACTATTAGCTATATCCATTTTAAAACATTAACTCAAAATATACTTATCTATCTTCTCATACCAAACTCTAGGATCTTGTTTAAGACCATACAAAACCTTCTTCAATTTACAAAGAGAATATTGATACTTGACATGAAGTATCCTTCAAGTATCTCAATTTAGACTTATTATTCTAAGTTGTCATCTAAGAATGCATATTTCACATCCATTTGATATACCTTAAAGCCTTTCAAACATGGATTGGCAAAAATGAGTCTAATTGTTTCCATCCTTGCCACAAGATTAAAAGTCTAATTAAAATCTATTCCTTTAACCTGAGCATATCCTTTACACACTATTATATCCTTGTTTATTATGATTTCTCCTTTTTGGTTCATCTTGTTTTTGAAAACCCATTTGGTACCTATCACATTTTTATCTTTTGATCTATAACTTAAGTCTCATGTTTCATTCATTTCTATCTAATCAATTTCTTCATCCATTGTATCATTATAATTTTCATCTTTTTTAACTTCCACAAATGTTTTGGGTTCCATCATGGATGATAGAGTTGATTCTTGTTGGTTTTTATTGATCAAAATTCTCTTTCTAGACTCCAACCTTGAACCAACATTTCTAATAATCTAAGAGATTGGATGATCTTTCTAAATTTTTCTAGATGGAGATTTAGTATCTTGTATTTTTTTCTCCTCTTCATCTTCATCATCTATTTGAATAGATAAATTAACATTGTTTGTAATATCATTTCGAATTATGTCACTTGACTTATAATTTTAGCTTCTTGACTCTACTTATCTCATCTACTCTTACAATTAAACTTTCAATAATCTTGTCAAGTCTCTTGTTGAGGCATCTATAAGTAGTATTGATAGAAGAATATCCTAAGAATATTCCCTCATCATATATTGAATCAAAATTTCCAAGATTATCTTCATGTCTTTTGATGAATCCCCTATTCCCAAACACTCTAAAATGTTTAACAATAGTCACTCTATTCTTTCATAACTCAAAAGGTGTTTTATTACCATTTTATCTAATTTGACATCTATTTAGGATATACACATAAGTCTTGGTTAACTCTTCCCAATATCCATATTATATTTTTACATCTTGAAGCATGGTTATACTCATCTCAACCATATTCATATTCTTCCGTTCCACCACACCATTTTGTTGTGTTTTTATAGCAACAGAGTATTATCTTATTATCCCATGTTCATCACAAAAATTATCAAATTTAGGAACCAAAACTCACCTCTTCTATCTGATCTCACACACTTGATATTTTAACCCTTATAATTTTACACAAGAGCTTTAAATTCCACAAAATTTTTAAAATATTCTTATGTTAATTTAAGAAAAAATATCCATGTCATCCTAGTAAAATCATGAATGAGAAGCATGAAGTAATTATTACCTTGAATAATTTGATTTCTCATAGGTCAACATGGATCAGTTTGGATCAACTTCAGTGGCTCTTTAGTTAAGAATTCCTGATTCTTGTATCTTCTCTTGGTTTGCTTCTGATAAATACATGCCTTGTAAAGATAATGAGAAATCTTATAAATCCTAGGAATATGCCTTACCAACACATTTAAACTAATATTTACTATATTATCAAAATTTATATGTTTAAGTATTTTATGCCAATTCCATCTTTCTTCCAAATTAATCATGAAACACTACTCCTTCTGAGATTCATGGAATACATACATATTGTTATCTATTTTATGAACCTTTTCAACTAATCTGTCAATTTTTTCACTTCTTACTTCACATACGTCATCATGAAAGGTTTAAAAATTTCCTTGCTTACACATAAAAAATTATGTTTCAAACCTTTTACATATAAGATATTCTCATTATTTGTATGACCATTATTCAAACCTAGAGTACATTTTCCAACAATGTTAGCATATTAGTTGTCACCAAATCTAATTATAATTGGGTTGGTCTTAATTAGAGAGATAAACTTGCTCTTGTTTCTTGTCATATGATTTGAGAATCCACTATCTATGAACCATCTCTTGTTCTCATCTTCTTGAGTGTGCAAAGTTACTTGAAGAAACAATGACTCTTCCTTTTGTGATCTACTTGGATTTCTTTTCTTTTCTTTTATAGACATGGTCTACATAAACAATTTGATAGTATTAATGGCCTATATATCCTTTTTCTAAAAGGCTCTATTGTAGTTCTTGGATATGTGACCTTGTTGCATATAGTTTTAACATATGAGATAAATTTTGATCTTTGTAGAAAGAGTACAATACTTATATCTAAGAAAAAATTGATTGTAGGAGAAACAATACCCATTGAATCCTTTGTTTAAGCTTGATCCTCTTTTCTCTTGACAATTACCTATCATTGGATTTTCATTTTTTATTTTTTTGATGGAACTAACATCCCTTTTGTCTTTAGATAATATCACATCTAAGTATGTTAAGACCTTATTGTCACATTATTTCATTCTTTGATTGATATCAATATTCACCATGTCTTTTAGATTCTTAATAATTACTCCTAGATTTTTCAATACATTATTAACTTCTGATAAAGAAGAAATTAGATTATCCTAATAACAAGTGAGAACCCTTTTGTCAACCATTTTACCTTTGATCACCTTCAAACTAGTATGCATGTACTAAAATATTAGATTTGATACCAATTTTTTGAATTATAATGACTAAGAGGGGGTGAATCAGTGAGCCCAAATAATCCAACTTCAATTTTGAACTTTACAGAACTTAAACAGTTACCATAAGTGTTCATGAAGCATACATATCATTCACAACAATAAGGGAGATAATGAAAGATCAATCACATAACACATGGCATACATGAGAAACCCTCTTGGGGAATAAAACCCACTAGAACCATCAATTGGACTACTTTCTTATATAACAAGATCCAAGTTAGACTAGTTGTAACTGATCAAGTGACTACAAACCTTATTTAGTGAGACAGTAATCTCAGAAGCTGCTATCACATTTGTCTAGTTGAGATAAAAGAATAACCAAAACTTTTATCAAGTTTTACCTTACAAGGATGCTATAACTACCATATATGTTGAGATACCACAATAGCACCTATGAAATAATTCCACCTCTAAACTAATGTTAACAACACTTAATGATGGACCTAAGCTTATCTCAATTCACCTTTTCTCATACTCAAACAATAAGATCTCTATTTTACATGTATAATTATGACCAATAGGTCATCCCAATAGTCCTCAATATATTTTTATCCAAACACTTTGACATATAAATTAATGTAAACGACACTAGATGATGGACCTCATATTATCTCATTTCACCTTTGCTCATACTCAAACAATAAGCTCTCTATTATGCTAATAGAATTATGACCAATAGGTCATCCAAATAGTCCTCAATCTACTTTAATATTTAGCTCATCCTTAGGCCACTCTACCCTTCCTTCACTCCCCAACACACACATAAGTCTCTCTCACTTTTCTCCTTAGTCTCTTTCTTACTTGTCTATAACTCAACATGTTTAGTTCTACTATTTATAGAATAATATTGTTAAACACCATCTTAGTCATCCATTAGGCATGTCTTAACCCTTTTGAAATCTATCATATAAATATAAGGCTCAATACAGTCTACATTGGTCAACCATATCACCTATGGGTCACCCTTAAATAACTAGACTTTCTAAATAAGGCACTTGTAGCTCTTATAGGTCTCATGGAGAGCTATTTACCCATATAGCTCACCCTCGAGCAAAAAATGAACATATGACCACTTCCAATTACATAGGTTCACCCTTATGTCCCCTAATAAATACTAAAATTATCATAGTTAACATATCTCACCTATGCATATGCTCAAACAACTCAAACATATTCCTTATGCACACAGTCATCATGGGTGAACACATAGTGAACTTATTAAGCATTGTTCATATTCAAGATATATTAATCACACCTCTAAAAACCACATAGATCATCTTCATGGAGTATACAACATGATCCAATATCTAAAACATCATGAGATATTGAAACAACATCAATACAAGATAAAATATCCTTCTCGAGTAACTTGCATAACATGCTCAAATACACAGTTAACTTCTAAGGTAAATATCTTTGTCTTCACATACTTATAGATCTTTAAATTAGATTCAATCAATGCACCATGGAGTCTTATACCACTTTTCTTTTTATTTCATGATAAAATTCATCTTTCATAGAAAGATATGGTTTTAAAATGAAACACTAGTCATTTCCTTTACAAATTAAAATATTCAAATGCAAATAGTCATAGCTAACCTTCAAACACAATGATTGAATCTCATGGACTCTTAGCTCAGAATCAATCTCTCACCATCAATCATGTTTAATATTTAAGACATATACTAGTTAAATACTAAAAAACTATAATTTTGACCTTATCTCATGCCATATAAAATTGTTGACTTAATATTCCCCATCAATCTCTGTTGATCAAAAATATCTTTATCGATCAACACTCACCATTGATCAAATTGTACGATCATCTGGAAGTCACTGGATCAAGATCTTGTATCTTTGTATAGATATTAAACATCATGTACCTGTATTCATCTTGTTTCTTCCCAATTATTTAGATAAATTATGCATCCCTGTCTTTTTCAATTTTCAAGACCTTAAAAAATGAATAAGTATGGGGACCCTATCAATATGCAAGAGTAGTCATTTTTGTACCTTTATAACTTCTTCTAGACCTATCCTTAGGATATTAAATTTAAACTAGATGAATTATTTTCTTAGTAACATTTAACCACATAGATACTACTCCTAAAACTCTCACATGTGTGAAATATAACACCATTAGCATGTCTTCTCATCAACTTCTATCACAGAGCCAAGAATGTCTAAATCTGCTTGAAAGGCCAACATTAAGAAACCATAACATTTACTATGCTTCAGCACATGATATCAAACTTATCACAAATTATTTATGCTCAAAATTTAACAAACCAATATGATCATATTTTATTGACACCTTCACATGTGAAATAAATAACACCTTCAAAATTCTCAGTCAACTCTTTCTACCACACTACAAAATTGGCTAAGGGAAAACATAATCAATCTACTTGAGAGCCCAACTTTGCATATGGATATCTTTTGATGCACTATATTTCATGATCTGGAATTAAGCACAAATAAACTATGTCAAATAATGAACAAACCCATATGATTACTTTTTCCTCGCACCTCCACTGACCTCATCAACATACATACTCAGCTCTTTCTGACCATATTATAAATTTTACTAAGTATGGGAAAAGAGTAAATTCTGACTAAGAAATCAAATTCGCATCCTCATAACTTTAACCATGATTTAATGCATGAATTGAGATCTATCACATAAAAATTAGGGACTACATTTATCACAACCATTTAACCAACTCCCCTTGACTCCTCATATGGAAATGATGACATCATCAGACTACCTACTCACCTTTTCTACCACTAACCCAAAGTGTCTAGATGAGAACTATGATCAACCAGATGAATTCCACTTAAGAAC
>JARHVA010005402.1:100000-105000 GCA_037957365.1 Torreya grandis
GTAATAGTTGTTCATGAAACAATTTTAATTTTTGAGTATCTAATATAGTATTAAGGATATTGTGGAGATCTCTAGGTTTTTAACGAATGTGATATATAAATAATGTAATAGATTTAACTTGTTCCTGATATAATTGTTCATGCTTATTTTTTTCATTTGTCTCATTATCCACATGATTAGATTAATCTTTTGTAAGATCTTTTTCATTATTTTTCTCATTATCACTATTGGCAGTCTCATTGTAAGCATAATTCGACATAGTATAACTTGAGAAATTTTAGGTGGGCCAAAGGGTGGATCAATATATTCAACATGAAAACTACGCAATCTAGACTATGCCTAGGTTGGATATAAATGACCAAAAAAACTTAATAATTAAAATAAGAAAAAACATTAATAGGTTTAAAACCCTAAAGAAAGCTAAAATTTATTTATATGAGAACACGTACAGGTTAGGTTCACAAAAATTTTAAACCATTTTATGATTTGGGTGTTAGGGTTAAATGTTATACTATCCTAATAGAATGGATGAATAAGACTATTATAAAGAGTTTCAAATAAATTTATTTAGATATCAAAAATATAGTGAATGTGAAATTATATTAAATTTAAAAAATATAGTGTCATTGATATTATAATAATTGAAACACAAGGAAAGGTATAATGCTAAGATTATTTTAGTTTTATAGATGGATATGGGTTGTGCATAGATGGAATTAGAAATCTTGATGATTATGATCTGCTCATCATATTATGGAGATGTTATTTCTATAGACCTAGACACTTGCATCGATGCTTATGTCTTTATCACAACACAACTATTCTATACAAAATACTTATATTATTAAGTGAACACATGTGTATGTAAGGGTTTTATTTGTCCTTTATATTAATTTACTTATATCACATGCATAGGTTTTGTATGATTTTGTAAATTTCCAACCCTATTTATTAAACTTAGGATACATCACCTTACAAAAAATGGGTTGGTGGGTTAATGAACTTGAATTAATATCAATCATCCCAATTTAAATGAGTTATTCCTACATATACAATTCTCTAAAGAGTGACTTAGACATATGTAGCTTTCACCTAAGTTTTGGATTTTGTATGTACACAAGAGTGAAATATGATATATGAAAGTCCATGTTATTTTCTAGCTTGTAGCATGGAATTTATTTATCATGGACTATTATTTTAGTGATTCAGACTTGTAATATGAATTTTCCTATGAATTACATAGAAATAGGGAAGATTAGGGTAGAATAACTCATGTATACAATTCACTGAATCAACAATAATAGGTATTTTATTAGTATTATTTTACATGTTTACTTGATAATGATGAGTGTTATTTGATTTATAATTACACCACATTGTTTTAAAATATCTCGCATAATGTTTAGATAAGACATATAGTCTAACCCATTATTTTATAGATATTTTCAATTTAAATGAAATTTAAGGCATGTAAATTTGAAAAGGAAATTAGACATTAGTGTTGATGGTAGTGTCCATATGGAATTACAAGTGTCTGATTACTATAAAAATTATTGAAGGTATAGAATTTATAGTGAAGGATATATATCATATTTTAAGATTTTTGTATTGTACGTGTGATCTGGATAATTAGAATAAAAGGTTTAAAACATAAGATAATCATTTAGGCATAGTGAGATGGGGAATGTGAACCTTTTAGTAGCCAAACTGTATAGGACTAAAAGGTAGAGACTTTATTATTATTTTTCAACTGTACAATATCGAGATGATATATATAATCATATTTTATTATCTATATAAGTCTAATATTTTTTAATGTTTTGGGACTTCATCTTATAAATAAAATATATTGATAATTGTGTATTCTTGATAATGTCTCAAATTCAAATGTTTAATAATCCTATGCTTTAAGTTATATGCAAATAAATAACAATCTATAAATTAATAATTTCTCATATTTGTAAGGACACACTTTAGGTTGAATTTGACATTCACAAAGTCATAATTATGGGGGGAGGTGAGGTGAGGGGAGTGTCTAGCCATGAAATCACTTGGGGAATGTTACAAAAACAATGTTAGTACTCATATTATAAATGAGTCAATTAGTTAATCTGATATAAACTATGTTATATCAAACATATATATATATATATATGAAAATTATATATATAGAGAGATTATGAGTTGTTATAAAAACCATCATATATTAGTGATGGGATAAGTTAATAGTTGAATAACCTCCTATATAATAAGAGATGCAAATATTTTAAAAATTTAATGTCCTCCATTGAAAAAATATGGAAATTTGATCGAAGACTAATTCTTCCTCTTAAAATTAGTGCTTTGTCTCTTCATAAATATGGAGTAAAAACATCATTTTAGACTATCATATGAAAATAAAAATATTTTATGCTAAATTAACTTATAAAAATCATGGACTATGAATGATATATGTATTTCATTCACATTAGTTTCTTTGTGATTCAGTATAAGAAATGTGTGTGTGTGTGTGTGTGTGTGTGTGTGTGTGTGTGTGTGTGTGTGTGTGTGTGTGTGTGTGTGTGTGTGTGTGTGTGTGTGTGTGTGTGTGTGTGTGTGTGTGTGTGTGTGTGTGTGTGTGTGTGTGTGTGTGTGTGTGTGTGTGTGTGTGTGTGTGTGTGTGTGCGTGCACGTGCGCGCGTGCGTGCGTGCGTGCGTGTGTGTGTGTGTGTGTGTGTGCATGCATGCGTGTGTGTGCGTGCATGTGTGTGTGTGTGTGTGTGTGTGTGTGTGTGTGTGTGTGTGTGTGTGTGTGTGTGTGTGTGTGTGTGTGTGTGTGTGTGTGTGTGTGTGTGTGTGTGTGTGTGTGTGTGTGTGTGTGTGTGTGTGTGTGTGTGTGTGTGTGTGTGTGTGTGTGACATTTTTCATAAAAAATGTGATTCATAAATTTACTTGAGTGAGTTCCATAATATATAGGTTTTAACTTTAAGATGTAGTTTTAGGTGGTAATACTATATTATACCTCAAAAGTATACATAGACAACATTTAACTAATCTATATAGTAATGCACTATGCTCTTGTCTAATTGTAGTATACTTGGCTTAAGGAGCATATTATATAATTTGTCATATCTACAAAATTAAAATACATATACAACTTATGTGCATCACACAAGTTCACTAGAATCATATTTTATTTAGCTTTTATCACTCTGTGACAATCCATTTAAATCCTACTATAGTATAATACATTTTTCACATCTTTCCATATTTTCTTACTTATTTTTAGATTACTATCCTCTAGGATATCTAATTTTATAAATACACTAGTGTCACTAATTTATTTTGTAGATCAATTTCACTTATTCATGCATTTTTATCATTTTTTATTCTTTGCTTAATGATTTATGACTATTCATTTATTTATAATGTGGACATTTTAACATGTATTTTTTTTTAGGTCTAATCCTTATTGTATGTTTCTATGTGTGTGAGTGACATTTAACCATATCTCTTGTATGCGACCCTTTGACCTTAATCTTATTTTGCTATGATTTTGAGTGTTCTTTGTGTGAATGCAACATTTCCATTACCATTATTTGATCTTTTTCATTCACTTCTCAATGCCATGATCAATATCATGAATATCCATAGTTTGTTCATGTCATCGTCAATATATGCATTTTCCTTAACTAGTTCTATACAGTTTCATGTACTCAATGTATGATCTTGTATTCATTATGTGAATGATTTATAACATCTATATAGACATCAAATTATGTATCCTTGGTTCTAATTGTGTCATCCATTACTATTTTTTATCAAATTTTTAATATCATGCCATGATCTAAAGTTTTATCATTATTACTCCAAATTTCAATGCTTTTGTAGCACTATTTGTCAATTTTATTATTTTAACACAAATTATTATGCATGATTCACAACTCACATAAAATGAGGGGGATGAAAAATGGCTTGTATAATAGAATAAGGTATAATAGTCCATTTCATAGACATAAAAAAATAGTACTAAGTTGATCATAATGCATATTAGTTTTTTCCTCATAAAACATAATTGTACTGAACTGCACCCCTAAGCATACAAACACATGATGTAGTTATAAAAATATTTGTGATTTCATCCCAATAATAATGAATGGTACATTTAATAATTATACAAATCATACTAAATATACATAAAATAATTTTGTGTTTTCCCAAAATAATTTTAGATTTAAACACATGATTATTAAAAATTTTGATCATATTTGTGGCATCATTTGTGACATATTTTCCATAATGTTAGATAAATTTTTACTCAATTATTAGAATTAATATACTTAGATATCTTATTTAATTTATATACATGAAGAGTATTTTTTCTTCCTTGTTATTTAATTTATAATTTTATTTTATTTATTTTTATATTTTCATCCTAAGTAAGGATTCATTTATACAAGTTTCATTCTAGGTTTGGTTGAAGCATAGTTCAACACATGATCTACATCCAAAACTTAATAATACAGGTAAGATCAAGGATATGTCTTTTTCCATTTAATGTATTAATTCACTTTGGTGGAATATTATAATAAAAGAGGGGGGTAATTTATTCAATAAATTTACATTTAATGAAAAAAAATATACTTTTGACCACTCCTTATGCACACTTATCTTATGTTTAATTTCATAATTGTAAACCACATTTCTTATAATTATATGTTAATTACCCTCGATCCTTAGGAATTTATGATATTAAATGTTAAAATTACTCATTCTAAGCATCATAGAATCACTGTTTGATTGATTCATCCTTGTATTTTAGCTATATATATTGATCAGATGAAACCACTCCTTCAAGATAATCTCAGCGGCAGATAGTGTCTAAATCATTTATTTTTATCCTCCTACCAATTTATGACTAATTTTTTAAATTGAAATTCATTAATTTGGATCATTCCACATGCTTAAAAAGTATCATTCAAATAAATCATTAAAATACTACTATATAAGAACATTTTTTA
>JARHVA010005402.1:110000-152500 GCA_037957365.1 Torreya grandis
AATTAAAGGTTGAAATTTTCAATGGATAGAGCTTTGGTCTATGGAAGATGACGAAGGAGGATTGCCTCTATCAGAAGGACCTCCATGTTCCACTGAGAGGAAAACTAAACCAACTAGTGAGTATGATAGATGAGGCTTTGGATATACATAACAAAAAATCACTTGGGGCCATTAATTTATGCCTTACATCTTTAGTTTCATTTAATATATCATAGGAGAAGACCACATAAGGTCTCATAAATGCATTAGGGAAGTTATATAAGAAACCCTCTACTTTTAATAAAATATTTTTAATGAAAAAGTTATTTAATATGAAGATGTCTAAAAATGGTTTAATTTTATGATCCTCTGAATGAATTCAATATGATTGTGAGTATGTTGGATTCTTTAAAACTAGATTTTAATGTTGAAGTTTAGGCTTTACTTATTTTTTGTTCCTTACCAAATAGTTTGAATAGCCTAGTAATGGTTGAGAGCAACATGGTCTCTAATAATTCCAAGTTGAAGTTAGAAGATGTCATAGGAGTAATCCTTAGTAAGGAAATGCAACATAAAATCTCTGGGGAGACTTCAATATCAACTAATTCTTTGGTAGTCGAGAGTAGGAGACAAAATTTTAGAGGAAAAAGAAAGTTTGGAAAGTAAAATGGTCTTGGAAGGTCAAAATCAAGGGCCAGGATGATATGTTGGCACTGTGAAAAGACTGGGCATGTGAAGAAATATTGTTGGTCTCTTCAAAAAAAGAAAAAAAATTATGAAGACACTAAGGAGGTGAATGTGCAACATGTAATGTTTGTCAAGATGCATTATCCCACTAGGTTAGGTAAACCTAGTTATTAGTGTAAAGTGGGATGACATAGATGGAGTTGATGTATTATATGGAGTTGTTGAATAATTTGGGAATTTTAATTAATTTTGGGGAAAAATATGAACATACAAATTTTATGGTAGTGCATCAGAGTGGGGAACATTGTGAAGCCTTGAGTTTTTAGTTGGATATCTACTTTGATGACCCCTACATAAGTCAAGGATAGGTCTATAATGGTTTCATCCCTCTTTAGGAAAATGGTTGTCGAATGGTCTAGGACATTCTTATACATTTCAAGTGCTAACTAATGATTAGGTTGATAAAGCATAGTGACCTGATTATACATCTTCTGAAACTAATCATTGGAGTTCCTAATAGGCTCATTGGGTTACCTTTTGACATAAGTAAATTATTGGTAGAGGACATTGGCATCTATCACTTGCCCAAATTAAGTGAGGAATGAGGTGTTGAAATGGTCCAATATCAGGATAGATTCTTTATGAAGGTTGAGAAACCAATCATATGTTGAGTTCCTTAGCATAAAATTTAAAATCCTACACATGACTTCCTTATTTTGTATATTTATAAGCCTCATGGAAATTTTATATGAAGTTATGTGTTCTTTTATAGTTTTCACTACAGTCGGGATGAAATACAAAAGATACATATCAGGGTTCTTATGTAAATCATGTAGAACACATAGGACATTAATGGAAAATCCAAATAAAAAAACCATATTAGGCTACAAATTTATGAGAGATTGCTAGGACAAACTAATTGGAATCACAACATTCCTAGTTTTGTTAAGCCTAGGTTTTTTATGGAAAAGTAATGGGGAAATTACCAATTAAATATGATGAGACAGCCTTGGTAATAGGTGAACTCATCTCCAACATGATTCATAATCAAATAAGGGTTAATATGTTATTATGTATACACACTCATAAAATCAATAACAATCCTCAAATATTCCTATTACCTTCCTTATAGCACCAATTATTTCTCTCTCTAATATCTTAATTCATGAAATACCATGAGATTGGGTATTCTATAAAAGGGAATATGGGGAAAACTATAGACTTTCATCCTCTACCTTATGAATAATTTGGGATCAACCTAGTGCACCACTATAAGTATTTGAATTCATAAATGGATTTTGCATGAATAATTTCAAAGATACATAATATTACCATCAAAATTTCACTATGATGTATTACACACAAATCTAATTATCAATGGTTATCATGGGAATTTGAGTAAAAATTTTATGTTTCTAAACACAAAGAGAAACGGTATTTCAATCTTAGAAAACAAACACAAAAGGGAATGGAGGGTAGAAGAAAAGGGAGCCTCTAGGTCTAGAATAAACTCAATTCACTAATCATCAAACCATGTAACCTTGAAATACTTATACCATTATAGAGTGAGTTTCACTAAATTTCAATCTCCAAGAACACATAGTGGGAAGAGTCTAAATAAACTATCAATATGACAAATATATGATTTCTCACTAAATATGAGTACTAGGATTTTGTAGTCATATAAAATTCAAAATTGATAACTTGAATGTGGCTAATGACACCCAACCCATAAGTCCCTCCTATTGCTGTCATGACCCTCTTAGGCTTGTTTTCACTAGTTCCTAGTCATCCATAATATTTTGGACATGATCCTAGCTAGGGTAGGACCCTATTTTCATGACCAATACATCCCCTTAGGTCCCATTTACCTACGACAATAGCACCAATTTCACTCCTATCAGCTTTCAACACTTTTGTCAAAGATCATTTCTAGCCCCATTGGTTAATTCCTTCCAATTTTCCATCCTTAATATTATCTACTTAATGTGATTAAATTCAATTCATGACCAATATATCCCTATAAAATCCCATTGAAATATCATTTGGAAAGCGTTGGCAACTATCACAAAATAAGCAAGAATACAAGCTAGACTACTCAATCACATTTCCCTATTCTCTATATACATCCATCCAATACTATTTATACGTTACATAAATCCATATACCAGTCCCTAGTCTTCTCAATCACACCTATTTTAGAATTTCCTTACATTATCGCATCATGATTGCATCAATCACTTTTAAAGGGATAACTACATATGGCTTGATCCCTCTTCAGAGTATTGGTATGTAGGTAGTGTGCCCACACATGAGGTGTGAATCATGTATAATGCATAATACACACACTAACCCCCTATCTTGTTCAAAATTGGTTAAACTATAATAAAATATATGGTTTGAAGAGAAAATATTCTCTACGAGAAGCTCTATAGACTTATAGCTTCCTAGACTTCAGAGACAGGGTCACATAGACCTATTGAATAAAACCTAGAATTCTCAAATAATCAGGATAATAATTATAGATAAGGACTAAAACATTGATGCCACTCCTATCTACTTTAAGTTCTCCTATAAAATTATAAAACAAAATTATAATCTTATTTGTGATAGTCTCGTATTCCTTCATGATGAATATCATATCTTGTCTTAGTCGAATAAGCATAGTTTGAACTAAGTCTTATTTTCTCCCTCTTATTAATGTTTTTCGAAAATCTCTAACTACCAATAAATTTTTCAAATCAGTAGCTTATTTACTAACTATTATTTTCTAATCTATCAATCTAGACCATTTAACTAAATTAGGAATAAAACCCCAATTATTGCCAAAAATTTAAATCATTTGGTGAACCTAACTTACTTTGAACTCAAAAACCTAAGAAACACTAGGGTAAAATTCCTACTGATTTTCCTATAAATTTAGGAATTTTTACTTCAATTTTTAAATAAAAAAATCTTTTTAAAATTTAAAATTTATTAGTAAATTTTAAAATAATATTCTTTCAAACCCTAGTTGCCCAAACTAGGTCCCAGTATTTTTTCAGTAATTTTACAACAATTTTATAAATTTTTACTATCATATTAAAATCAAAAAATTCATTCAAATTTCAATAGTAATTTCAAAAAATCAAAAATCAAAAATCAAAACCCTAGTTACACATATTAGGTCTATTAAATCAAGCATTTCCAATAATTTTCTAAAATTTTAAGTCACATATTTAAATCAGAAATCAAATTTTGTTTTAAAAATTCCATAGTTATTTTTCAAAAATATCATTATCAAAACCCTAGTTGCATGTACTAGCTCCTATTTTCTTCTTGAGGTATCACCTTACATTTATAATCAAATTGCAAAAATGAATCTCACTTATTTACAAATTCTTATTACATTTCATTTAAATAACAAGGAGACCATAATAGGTCCTTACATGTACATTAATGATGAAGTTTATCATATGTTAGTAAAAAGCTTCATTCTTTAATTATCATCCTTACTTTTCATAATAAGAGATGATATTACAAACGTCATTGTTGAACATGCACAAGATTGCAATATTCTTTCTACATACTACCTTTTGCTCATACAAAATAATTACCAACTCCATTTTTCTAAACACATTAAGAATGTTATGTTACATGTCAAAATTTTCCTTTCATTTATACAAAAATTCATGTTCTCTATCCTTTTCTTTATTTCTCATATGGAAAATTTTTTAAGTTTATCATGTCAAACACATTAGAAATGTTATATTACATATCAAAATTTTATATGACTTCACACACAGTTTCATACACTTTATTTATTACTTGTTATTTATCCTACACAATGCTCTTTATAATCACATTACTGTACAAAACATCACTCAATATTCATGCATTTCAATCAGCATTCATGATTTTTGCCTAAATGCATATAACTCATTGGCTAATTTTAAGTATCTCCCTATCACTACTAGTCATAAGAAAACACTAGCATTTTTATCTGTCCCTCCTCCTTTCAAACTTGGTACATTTAACTCGCATCCTGCACCTACTACCAGATGT
Source organism: Torreya grandis (assembly GCA_037957365.1). Classification (NCBI taxonomy): domain Eukaryota; kingdom Viridiplantae; phylum Streptophyta; class Pinopsida; order Cupressales; family Taxaceae; genus Torreya; species Torreya grandis. Next base: position 114,711 of record JARHVA010005402.1, read on the forward strand.
ATGCCTAAGTAGGTCATGTAGTCCATGTTATCACCAAAGTTTATGAAGATTGGCATGTTGATTACACCCATGTCTATAGTTGTATCACTCAGTCGAACACCCCTTGAGATATAATTTCTATTCTTGATCTCCTTAAATGATCAAATGTCTACAAAGATGTGTTATATAAAGCCCTTCGCAATACTAGAATTCCCATTTTAGCCAAACCAGCTTATGTTGCATCTATCATCAACATAATCCAATGGATTAAAGAGTATATTTATTTCAAGAAAAGGGATTTACCCGTAGAACACATCATTCAACAACACCTACCTCTATATATTCAATTAATAATTAATGATGTCGAGGTAAAAGGAGTGTTAGTTGAAATGGTTTATGACTCAACATTTGCAACATTTATTTTCTTAAACATCATAATATACAACCTCATGACCTAGACCATTTTTACAAGAACATTAGAGGTTTTAACAACATCCCATGAAAATTCGTGGGTCAAATAACACTCAATCTTACCTTAGGGCCTAACACACTACTAACTTCTTGCAAGTCATGCCAAATGATCTTAAGTATAATTTATTACTTGGTCAGACTTGGATTCATTATATGTATGTAGTCCCTTCTACACCCCATGAATGTCTAAAATTTGGTCAAAAAGGCTACATATACACATATCCAATTAATAAAAAAACTTTTTAAATACTATTAGATTGCTAAAACTCCACAAAATTATATTCTACATTTTAAGCTTAAGAATTTACAACTTAGTTTTCACTATATACCCTCAAACCATACAACACATCAGTAAACTCCAAGTTACATAATTACACTAACAATAAATCACCAGTTTTCCTCTCCTTTCACACGTAAATATCCTAATATGATTGGATATCATGACAAAGGTCTTGGAAAGCATGAACAATGATGCATCAATCCTATCGAGGCATCCACAGAATATGGAATGCAAGGACTCAGATATCAATCTACCCATCTTCATAATAAGCCTTCTTTAACTACATCAAAACATATAAATTTTTGTGCATCTGCTACATCGACAGATCACATTGTTAATCATGCTTCAACCCTATCATTGATCTATTCTGATCTCATTGATGACATAGTTTGACTAGACATGTTCACATTAGATGAATTCTCTAATGATGAATCCCTCCTACAATTTCTCAGATTGTATGAGGATTTCCCGTCTTTCTATCATAAAAATAGATTTCCTCATCACACAAATACCCTTATATATTGAGAAAGTATATACTCTCCCCAAGACATACCAGTTCATTCAGATGATATTATTCTTACTACTACCTACACACTTGATCATTCCACATTGCTTAACAAAAAAATAGTTAATTTCAATTTTAGAACTAACCAGGACCATCATATGGTCTCACTACCCACTACGCTATGAAAGGAATAAGATATAAATATCCATCATATATTAACAAATTTCTCATAACTCTTTGATTGGTCTTACTCAGATATGCTAGGAATTGATACATTTATAGCAATCCATTGGATACCCTTATACATAGATGTTAAACCAGTTAAGCAAAAAATTCATAAAATATATCCTAACGTGGATCTCTTAGTCAAAGATGATATCCAATTCCTCTTAGATTATATCTTCATTCAACCATTAACACACCCAAAATGGATCTCCAACCTAATCTTTTCTGTCATTATGTACATATTATGCATATACTTCTACATAGTTTCTTTGTTTACTTGTACATTGTCTCATATGCTTGATTATACATAATTTACCTATGATTGATTATAAATAGATCAAATATTTAAAAATACAAAAACATGTAAACAAATCAAAAACACAAAAAACATTTCAATTGTACACATTATCCATGCTTTACATTTCTACTATCATACTAGACTTACATTTTCTATTCTATGCTATTGTTTGTCAATTTATCTACATCACCATGCTTCACTTGATCTATTTTGAGTGTGTGCAGTGACATCTAACTCTCTTATTTCTTCACTCTACCCAATGATGGGGCATCCTACTTCTACATCAAGACATACATCGATATACATACCCACTGGGGACATCTTCTACATGACTACACCATCTAGTTTATGTCATTTCTACACCACACACTCTACTTATCATGTTGATGTACATTATTTACTAGTTTACAAAAATTACTCTATCAACATAGCCTTGGTAATAGGTGAACTCATCTCCAATATGATTCATAAACAAATAAGGGTTAATATGTTATTATCAATAAGAATGATGTATACACTCTCATAAGATCAATAACAATCCTGAAATATTCCTATTACCTTACTTAGAGCACCAATTATTGCTCTCTCTAATATCTTAATTCATGAAATACCATGAGATTGGGTATTCTATAAAAGGGAATATGGGGAAAACTATATATTTTCATCCTCTACCTTAGGAATAATTTGGGATCAACCTAGCGCACCACTATCCGTATTTGAATTAATAAATGGATTTTACTTGAATAATTTCAAAGAGATGTAATATTACCATCAAAATTTCAATATGATGTATTACACACATATCTAATTATTAATGGTTATCATGGGAGTTTGAGTAAAAATTTTATGTTTCTAAACACAAAGAGAAAGGGTATTTCAATCTTAGAAAATAAGCACAAAAGGGAAGGGAGAGTAGACGAAAAGGGAGCCTCTAGGTCTAGAATAAACTCAATGCACTAATCATCAAACCAAGTGACCCTGAAATAGTTATACCATTATAGAGTGACTTTCACTAAATTTCAATCTCCAAGAACACATAGTGGGAAGAGTCTAAGGGAACTATCAATATGAAAAATATATGATCTCTCACTAAATATGAGTAGTAGGAGTTCGTAGTCATATAAAATTCAAAATTGATAACTTGAATGTGGCTAATGACACCCAACACATATGTCCCTTTTGTTGCTCTCATGACCCTCTTAGGCTTGTTTTCACTAGTTCTTAGTCATCCATAACCTTTTGGACTTGATCCTAGCTGGGTTAGGACCCTATTTTTAGGCCCAATACATCCCCCTAGGTCCCATCTACCTAGGACAATAGCACCAAAATAGGACTATAGCACCAATTTCACTTCTATCAACTTTCAACGCTTTTGTCAAAGATCATTTCTAGCCCCATTGGTTAATTCCTTCCAATTTTCCATCCTTAATATTATCTGCTTAATGTCATTAAATTCAATTCATGACCAATATATCCCTATAAAATACCATTGAAATATCATTTGGAAAGAGTTGGCAACTATCAAAAAATAAGCAATAATACAAGCTAGACTACTTAATCACATTTCCCTATTCTCTGTATACATCGATCCAGTACTATTTATACCTTACATAAATCCTTATACCAGTCCCTAGTCTTCTCAATCACACCTATTTTATAATTTCCTTACATTATCACATCATGATTGCATCAATCACTTTTAAAGGGATAACTACATATGGCTTGATCCCTCTTCAGAATATTGGTATGTAGGTAGCGTGCCCACACATGAGGTGTGAATCATGTATAATGCATAATACACACACTAACCCCCTATCTTGTTCAAAATTGGTCAAAGTATAATAAAATATAGGGTTTGAAGAGAAAATATGCTCTACAAGAAGCTATATAGACTTATAGCTTCCTAAACTTCAGACACAGGTTCACATAGACCTATTGAATGAAACCTAGAATTCTCAAATACTCAGGATAATAATTATATATAAGAACTACAACATTGATTCCACTTCTATCTACTTTAAGCTCTCCTATACAATTATAAAACAAAATTATAATATTATTTGTGATAGTCTCATATTCCTTCATGATGAATATCATATCTTGTCTTAGTCGAATAAGCATAGTTTGAACTAAGTCTTATTTTCTCCCTCTTATTACTATTTTTAGATAATCTCTAACTTCCAATAAATTTTACAAATCAGTAGCTTATTTACTAACTATTATTTTCTAATTTATCAATCCAAACCATTTAACTAAATTAGGAATAAAACCCCAATTATTGCCAAAAATTTAAATCATTTGGTGAACCTAACTTACTTTGAACACAAAAACCTAAGAAACACTAGGGTAAAATTCCTACTGATTTTCCTATAAATTTAGGAATTTTTACTTCAATTTTTAAATAAAAAAATCTTTTTAAATTTTAAAATTTAGTAGTAAATTTTAAAATAATTTTCTTTCAAACCCTAGTTACCCAAACTAGGTCCCAGTATTTTTTCAGTAACTTTCCAACAATTTTATTAATTTTTACTATCATATTAAAATAAAAAAATTCATTCAAATTTCAATAGTAATTTCAAAAAAAAAAATAATCAAAACCCTAGTTACACATACTAGGTCTTATTAAATCAAGCACTTCCAATAATTTTCTAAAATTTTAAGTCACATATTTAAATCAGAAATCAAATTTTGTTTTAAAAATTCCATAGTTATTTTTCAAAAATATCATTATCAAAACCCTAGTTGCATGTGCTAGCTCCTATTTTCTTCTTGAGGTATCACCTTACATTTATAATCAAATTACAAAAATGAATCTCACTTATTTACAAATTCTTATTACATTTCATGCAAATAACAAGGAGACCATAATAGGTCCTTACATGTACATTAATGATGAATTTTATCATATGTTAGTAAAAAGCTTCATTCTTTAATTCTCATTCTTAATTTTCATAATGAGAGATGATATTACAAACGTCATTTTTGAACATGCACAAGATTGAAATATTCTTTCTACATACTACCTTTTGCTAATACAAAATAATTACCAACTCCATTTTTCTAAATGCATTAAGAATGTTATGTTACATGTCAAAATTTTCCTTTCATTTATACAAAAATTCATGTTCTCTATCCTTTTCTTTCTATTTCTCATATGGAAACTTTTTCAAGTTTATCATGTCAAACACATTAGAAATGTTATATTACATATCAAAATTTTATATGACTTCATGCATAGTTTCATACACTATATTTATTACTTGTTATTTATACTATGCAATGCTCTTTATAATCACATTATTATACAAAACATCACTCAATATTCATGCATTTCAATTAGCATTTGTGGTTTTTTCCTAAATGCATATAACTCATTGGCTAATTCTAAGTATCTCCCTATCACTACTAGACACAAGAAAAAACTAGCATTTTTATCTGTCCCTCCTCCTTTCAAACTTGGTACATTTAACATGCATCCTACTCTTACTACTAGATGTATGCCTAAGTAGATCTTGCAATCCATGTTATCACCAAAGTTTATGAATATTGGCATGTTGATTACACCCATGTCTATATCTTTATCACTTAGTCCAACACCCCTTCAGATATAATTTATATTCTTGATCTCCTTCAATGATCAAATGTCTACAAAGATGTGTTATATACAACCCTTCGCAATTCTAGAATTCCCATTTCAGCCAAACCAGATTATGTTGCATCTATCATCAACATAATTCAATGGATTGAAGAGTATATTTCTTTGGAGAAAATGGATTTACCCCTAGAACACATCATTCAACAACACCTACCTCTATATATTCAATTAATAATTAATGATGTCGAGGTAAAAGGAGTGTTAGTTGATAATGGTTTATGACTCAACATTTGCAACATTTATTTTCTTAAACATCATAATATACAACCTCATGACCTAGACCATTTTGACAAGAACATTAGAGGTTTTGACAACATCCCATGAAATTTCATGGGTCAAATAACACTCAATCTTACCTTAGGGCCTAACACACTACTAACTACTTGCAAGTCATGCCAAATGATCTTAAGTATAATTTATTACTTGGTCAGACTTGGATTCATTATATGTATGCAGTCCCTTCTACATCCCATGATTGTCTAAAATTTGGTCAAAAAGGCTACATATACACATATCCAATTGATAAAAAACTTTTTAAATACTACTAGATTGCTAAAACTCCACAAAATTATATTCTACATTTTAAGCTCAAGAATTTACAATTTAGTTTTCACAATATACCCTCAAACCATACAACACATCAGCAAAATCCAAGTTACATAATTTCACTAACAATAAATCACCAATTTTCCTCTCCTTTCACACTTAAATATCTTAATATGATGGGATATCAGGATGAAGGTCTTGGAAAGCATGAACAATGAGTCATCAATCCTGTCGAGGCATCCACACAATATGGAATGCAATGGCTCAGATATCAATCTACCCATCTTCATAATAAGCCTTCTTTAACTACATCAAAACATATAAATTTTTTTCCACCTGCTATATCAAAAAATAACATTGTTAATCATGCTTTAACCCTATCATTGATCTATTCTGATCTCATTGATGACATAGTTTGACTAGACATGTTCACATTAGATGAATTCTCTAATGATGAATCCCTCCTACAATTTCTCAGATCATATGAGGATTTCCCATCTTTCTATCATAAAAATAGATTTCCTCATCACACAAATACCCTTATATATTGAGAAAGTATATACTCTCCCCAAGACATACCAGTTCATTCAGATGATATTATTCTTACTATTGCCTACACACTTGATCATTCCACATTGCTTAACAAAAAAATAGTTAATTTCAATTTTAGAACTAACTAGGACCATCATATGGTCTCACTAGCCACTACACTATAAAAGGAATAAGATATAGATATCCATCATATATTAACAAATTTCTCATAACTCTTTGATTGGTCTTACTCAGATATGCTAGGAATTGATACATTTATAACAATCCATTGGATACCCTTATACATAGATGTTAAACCAGTTAAGCAAAAAATTCATAAAATACATCCAAACATGGATATATTAGTCAAAGATGATATCCAATTCCTTTTAGATTATATCTTCATTCAACCATTAACACACCCCAAATGAATCTCCAACCTAATCTTTTCTGTCATTATGTACATATTATACATATACTTCTACATAGTTTCTTTGTTTACTTATACGTTGTCTCATATACCTGATTATACATAATTTACCTATGATTGATTATACATAGATCAAATATTTCAAAATACAAAAACATGTAAACAACTCAAAAACACAAAAAACATTTCAATTGTACGCATTATCCATGCTTTACATTTCTACTATCATACTAGACTTACATTTTCTATTCTATGCTATTGTTTGTCAATTTATCTACATTACCATGCTTCACTTGATCTATTTTGAGTGTGTGCAGTGACATCTAACTCTTTTATTTCTTCACTCTACCCAATGATGGGGCATCCTACTTCTACATCAAGACATACATCGATATACATACCCGTTGGGGACATCTTCTACATGACTACACCATCGAATTTATGTCATTTATACACCACACACTCTACTTATCATGTTGATGTATATTATTTACTAGTTTACATAGATTACTCTATCGATACTCACTAGTATTTAGCACTGATGTATTTCTTTGCATATACCTATTCTTGTACTCACCTATCTTACATACTTTCATACTCTTACTTTGATTAGTTATATGTTCTTGTATTTTCTAGTCTTTACATGTCTTATCTTCTTTCTTATCATAGCTTGATGTGTTTGCATTCCCAATTCATATTTGTCTCCTATATGTGCCTTAGGACATTTTCCAATGTCTTTTGTTTCAATGTCTTGTGTGTTCCTAAGGAGATTTATGAATGTCCTTTTAATTTATTCATGTGTATTCCTTAAGACATTTTCCAATGTCCCGTGCCTATACTCTTCTATGTGATTATGGATCTCACACCAACTTTCTTATTTCAATTTTATGTGTATATGGCATTTGAACATGTCTTGTATGCTTGTTTTATAGTTTTAGTAACATGTGCCCATGTACCTTATTTTCTTGGCCCCTTGGCCACTCTTCTCTAATTCTTTTTTCTTGCCTTATATGCTTTTTTATTGATTTATTTCAATTTTTTCCAATGTTATGATCCAAATCATACATTATATTGCTTCTTGGATGCCATGATGGAAATCATTCTCCATCCCTCCATGACAACTAATAATTATAAACTAACACTTCTCATCCTAGTTTAGTACATTACACATGATTTTACATTGTTATATGTATCTAAGCATACCCCTATTGATCTTACAATATCTCAATCTAAACCATGCTATATATTTAGATATCTTATCAATTATCATTGTTATATCATATATTTTATAGTATAACACAATTACAGGGCTCCTTCTAAGGGAAGTCATTGCAAGGTATTCATTCCTCAATAAATAGGGTTTTTGTCAAAGAGATTAGAGCTCTTATGAACTAAGAAAACTAATTTTAGAAAACTCAAAATAACCACACATCAAACTAGTTAGAATAAACCAGGTAGATAGTCAAGAATCTAGAACAGTTATCATATTTGGCCCAAGAAAATAGCAACAAAACTAGACTATAGTGTAATTGTTTATACTATCCATTTAGATAACTACTATCTAAATATTAAAAAAAAACTATAATTTACAGAAGCAAGCCCAAAAGTATGTTTAGCTATAGATTTACACATCTAGACTAGTTCAAAATTAGCAGTTTCAATACACATTTTTCTCAAAGAATCAAAATATAGGGGGAATCATGTGTAAAATGATGGATATTAATTATAATTTGAGATATGGTAGTTTTTGTAACTTTTATACTATAATCCATGTTCTAGACATCAATAATTAGGGGCAATGAGCACAACACATTTGTTTTTTTCCTTCCTAGTTCAACATTGTCAAGACATTTTCAATAGTTGCATGCCTTATTCCATCTATAGGTGGTTAGAATAATTTCAGAGTGGCTTTCATAAAATCCTACCCTTAATGTTCCCAAGTTCCCAAGTGGCTTCCAACTAATATATATTACTAGTTTAAGAGTGGCTTTCATAAAAGCCTAATCTCCATCTTTTAGAGTGGCCAAGAGTGGCCTAGTTTCTAGCATAAATTCAACTATCCATGCCAACATTGTCAGATCAAGTACATTCATGGGCTTCAAGATCCATCTGATATGATATAAATTTCATATTGATATCAAGTTATAGCTTCACTACATGGGTCAATGATAGAGCCAAAGGACTAGCTAGGATTTGTGATATTAATCTTGGTACAACATCATCCAACATTACTCAACATCACAATAGGTTTTGTATTGGTCCATATACCTAGTGAGGTGTATTCATTCCTTTATATTCCTCTATCTCTTACCTAGATTTGTAAAATCTTATTTTAGATATAACATATTTAGTAGGAACTAATATAATCTTATTTTTTATTTCAAACTCACACTTTATAACACAAGCCAACATCACAACAACATCATGAGCTTCACCCTTACATGTAAGTTCTGGTACACTTTTTATTTTTCCTTTATCTTAGTATTTCAATTTTCTACATCACTATAATAAATGGGGGTGGGGGAGAATTTATTCATATAAAAATGAAAAATTGGTAACTTGAGTGTGGCTTATGACACCCAACCCATAGGTCCCTCTTGCTTGCTCTTATGACCCTCTTACGCTTGTTTTCACTGATTCCCAATCATCTGTATCTTTTCAAACTTTATCCTAATTGGTATAGGACCCTCTTTTCATGACCAATCCATATTCCTAGGTCCTATCTACCTAGGACAATAGTGCCACACTAGGACTATAGATCCAATGCCACTCTTGCCCACTTTTAGTGCTATTGTCCAAACTCATTTTTTTCCCCAATGGTCATTTCCTTCTAGTTTTCCATCCTTATCCTTATCATCCTAGTGTGATAAAATTAGCTCTATGACCAATATATCCATATAAAATCCCATTCAATGATCATTTGGAAAAGGTTGGCAAATATTAAAAAACAAGTAAGACTACTATTTCCCTATTCTCTCCATATATCCATCCAATGTTATTTATAGCTTATTCAAATCCTTACACTATAACTTAGTCATATCAATCACACATAGTTTTTCATTTCCTTATATTCTCATATCACAATTTCATAAAGAAATTTCAAAGAAAGAACTACATATGGCTTGATCCCTCTTCATAGTATCGTATGTAGGCAGTGTGCCCAAAATAAGGTATGAAGCACGTTCAATGAATATTACACATAATAACCTCCCCTCCTCTTATTTTTAATTGGTAAAAATATAATGGAGGATATTATTTTAATATAAAATATGTTTTACAAGGAACTCTACATACTTATTGCTATCAAAACTTTAGAGACAGGGTCACATAGACTTATCGAACAAAACCCAAAAAGCTCAGATCCTCAAGACAACAATGTCAAACAAGGAGTATAGCGCCCATGCCACTCCTATCCACTTTAAAAAGTCATATCAAATCAAATAAAAATTCAAAATCCTATTTTTTATAGTGTCTTAGGCTTTCACGGTGAATATTAGATCTTATCTCAGTTAGATCAACATAGTTTAAGCTAAGTCTTATTTTCTCCCTCTTATGACAATTTTTATAAAATCTCTAATTAACAATAAATTTCAAAAATTATTAACTTATTTATCACTTATTATTTACTAATTTATCAATCTATACCCTTTAACTAAATTAGGAATAATACACCAATATTCCCAAAAAATGTTAAATTAGATTTTATATTGAACTACACATAAACACCCTATTATAATTTGTATATTAACATACAAATTAATAGTAATAAAAAATGGAAATTAGAGAAGTCATATAATTATTATAATAACTAATCACATTATAACTATATCACACATAAAGTGACAAAGTATGAATCCAATTAATCTAGCATTGAAAATCATTCAAAAATGAAGATGAAAGATAATTGAGACACATAACAAACCCTTTGCTAAAAATAGGAATTGTATTCATCAAAAAGTGTGAGTGTCACTATAATAATATATCTTGGCCAAAATTACATTCTACAAAGATGAAGTAAAAAGTAGGTGAAATCTTAGCTATAATCTAACAACACTTTTAAACATGTTTTTAATTGACCTCTATATTAAAATATGGATTTTCCTTATATAGATGAGGTTGGGATTCACCTCCAATTAGTGAAATATTCCCATATTAGACCATTATGGCCACTCATGATAGTTACAAACATAATTCAAAATGAAACACAAATAAATCCCCTTAAACCCATCAAAGATCTGTGGGGGACCACTTAGTTGATATGCAAAGGTAGATGTGAAGGTTTAACTCTTAATGATTTTGATCTGGCATCTATAATAGCTGACATATCTACAACAAGGATAAATTCCTTATACATATTTTCAAGGTTCATCAAGGTATCCCTAAATATCACATCATATTGAGTTGTTAACTTCCAATAGACTTGGAAGGGTGATTCCATTGACACCTGGACCCTAGAGAGTCAATTGATGCTTGCCATAGATTATGTTGATAGATATAAAACTGACGAGTCCCATTCCTTATTTAATTTTGAAATATTATTTTTAATTACCTTATCAAATTAACTTAAGTGGACTCTCAATTCTCATTGGTCTAATAAGGTGTCATCTGTGTAGAATAGTACAAAGATATTCACCCCCTTGAAGTAGGTTACTATATTATTCATTCCCTCTTCCATGGGTCACATTACATTATGATCCATGACCATACACTCTTTCATAATCAACTTCATGTTCCTAGTGTATGTGTAATATAAACCCAAGTCTAAGGTTGGCATTAATCTTAATCTTGGGAACATGCCTTTATTAATCACCACTAACTACATCCTACACTTTTTGTCTATCTCTACAATCCTCTCCAAGTAAAATTGATTCCATTAGATAAACACATTGGTCTTATCCATAATCTCCACTACCTTTATAATAATTTATAAGAGTAGTAAGAGGGTATCCTTGACCTGCCCAATCAGTCTAATGGGGAAAGATCTCTTCATTTGGGATTACATGGTCTAAACATGGTTTTACATGTTTTTGAGGAGTTTTTTTGACATTTCATGAGTTTCCCAATGAATAGAGAGTGGATCATCAGCCATCATTTCTTCAATAATGTAATTTTACATATTAATTAGGTATATCAAATCTTGATGGGTCTACCAAACCATCAGGTTCCCCTCTTAGATGAACTTCTAGGTTAATGTCCTATTCATGCTCTATGAAGTTTGGTCAAAACCCCCCACTATACTTATTAGTCACCCTAGATAATCATTTCTATCTTGTGAAACCTTGGGACCATTCCCAACATTATATAAGGTGTAAGAGGGGTGGTCATTATGGTGGTGAAGGGAGGAGGATGAGGTGTAGGGAAAATGGAGGAAGTGGAGATGGTGAATGAAGAAAGTAGTAGAGGTAAAGGGGAGGCCCAAAGGAACATTTTTTCTTGCCACTACTCCTAGTTCATACTTACCTTAGAGCCAATTAATCCTAAGAGAGCGGTGTTAAATATAAGGTAAGAGATTGGTTGGTCAAAGATAAATCTCAAGGCATCCCCAATAATGGAAAGAGGGGGATGGGAAGTAATGTACTAAGGTGTTGTGGATGGGGCCTATGGAACCATTTAGTCTAGTGGGGTAGGTTGGATTTGAGTAGAATTCCTTTGAGTTAAAATGGAGTGTGATATTCCTTATACTTTTCCTTGGGCCTCTTACCCAAGTCAGATGTAGATGTTGTAGTAGAAAGACTTGCAAGAATAGTAGGAATCATAAGGACCAATGGAGGATGAAATATAAATATTGAGGGAAGAACCTAGACTATTATAGGGTGCATCAATATTGTTATAGCCACTAAAAGTATGATATTTATTATTGTATCCATGCCTATTGATGAATATACGCAAAATGGTACCTTAACTGAAGGCAAGTCTTAAAAGGGCACTATGAAGATTCTTGGTTGTGAAATGCATGGACTAGAGGGGACAAAAGAGATAAGGATGCTCAGGAGGACTAAGGAAAAATGGCACTCGGGTAAATTATGTAGGGGTGAAATGGAGAAAATAGGAGAGACCACTTGTTGGGCTTGTGGGAGTGGAGTGGAACTTGTGGGTACTAGGATCGAGAGTCAAAAAGTGATGGGAGTGAGGGGTGTGAGGGAGATGGAAAAAATGGGAGGTTTAATGGATAAAACCTGTACCAGTTATTATTAAGAACCTCATTACAATATTTCACTTAGATTTTTAGTCACATTGAACCTCAACTTGTGTGCAACCAATGATGATTTGGTAGTGGTTGAGTTGGATGTGCTTGGGCTACGTACTACCAAGTAATGTGAGCTTGGATCAATTAGGGGTGGAAATTTGGAGATGTTGATGGAGGTGAATGTGGAGCTAGGTCATGAGAAATGATAGGAGTAGGTAGAGGTGGATTCAATACATAAATGGTAGAAGCCACTAGAGGAGGCTGAGATGGAACTAGATCATGAGGAGGAGAATGTGGTGAAATACCCTAAAAACTCCTCCTATAGATAGTAGGTGTCGATGTTGGATCCTCCTAAGATTGAGTAGGAGTTATAAGTTGAGAAAATGGGCCTAATTAAACCTTCTTCCCTTTCTTTTTCATCTTAACCATGAGCTAGGATAATACCTCTTGGTCATCTACAACGTCCAAGTTTATGTCATCATCATCACTTGTTTCATGATTGTAGCTGATATTAAGATGGGATGAATATAATTTCAAGTGATATCTGATCATCTACTTGGGGTCCCAATGTTATATTTTGGCCTTTCATAGGGTTAAGGAGACTTTCTTAGCCACCATATTCTAGAGGGGAGGGAAGGCCTTGTACATGTGGTGCCTAATAGTGATTGGGAATAATGGGCATGCTTTTTGTTGGTAGCATATACAAAATCTAAAGATTACCTACACTAATTGGTAGATGATATCCTACTCTGCTAAATGATCTAGAAAAAAATATGACAAGTAGAGGGGCAACTTTAGGACACCAAATATTTGGATCATGATGTCTTCTCGATAGTACCACTAGTAGTTGATTATGATTATAGAGTCCCAAATTTCTTGTGATAGCTAGGGCATCGATTCTTCATTGATTATGATGTATATCATCAGATAAAAGTTATCATAGATTTCTTAGATGTGGTTCTAGTACTAGTGGCCATATAGTTTTTATAATAATACATGAACCATTGAGCCACTAATAATCCACACATGAAAATTTAATGTTTTGAAGGAGAGCATCTCATAAACCACATCAACAAGGTATCTCATTATATATAAATTATCTCTAGCTTGAGCATCCATGATGGCATTTACCAACATAATTTTATGAAACCTTCAATGTATTCAACCTAAAAGTGTGTGAGGATCATATAGAGGGAGGCCACCTGTATTTCATTAATGTGTAAGCATTCTTATGACCTAAACAATTAGATTGACAAAATCATGCCTACCTACAATTCCTATCAAATGGTGTAAACTATGTATGTATTTATATCTTCCTTGTTAACCTATTTAACATCTAGGTTTTCATCGTAATCTTGTTAAATAATGTATATTTTGTAGTTCTTTATCTAGGCCTTCATCATTACCACATTTTAAGAGAAAGTTTAGTTTGGGCGGGAGTAGTAGTCCTTACAAGAATTCCTAGAGATATAATTAATATGGTGATAATTATTGGGTGAACATACCTATCCATAGACCCCATCATATACTTAGATGGTGGTGAGATGGAGGTTAATAAAAAATTCAATGTAAGGAACTGGATTAGGCTTATCTACAAGTCTATGGAGTCTGTATTTCTTGTAGGACTGAAGTAAATCCTTTAATTCTAATTATTGGTCAACATCGAAGCTTGAGTTTTTGGTCACCTACTCAAATTGTTTGAACACATCATTAGTGTGCTCAAACATGGTCAATATAGGTGTTAAAATGGTATCCTAATACCCAAAATTAGCCTTTGGGCTTGAAGAGGGTGCAACCATTGGTAACAATATGGAGTGGAAGTAAGAAGGATCTAAGCTTAGGAGGTAAGAAGCATAAGGGTACTTTATGAGAATTGGAAAGCTAAGGTATGTAGTGATCTCAAGGGCAAGTAGTGGTAACCATTAGTTTTATTTACTTAAGAATTTATAAATGCATGCACACAACCCCCTATATTAATGACATTTGGTATGTCACTTGTTTTGAAATCAAAATTGAGTTTGTGGCTAGATCTCCTTTATATATTTCTAAATCTAGATTTAGATTCAAAGAACACATTCCTCCACCACCAACTAGATTTATAAAGGGTGATAAGATGTTAGTAATTTTTCAAATTAGGACCATAATTTTATTTCATTAATGCCTAAATCATTGTAGGCATGAAGTAAGGTCCCTTAAAGGCTTCCTAGTTAACTCCAACTTTATGAAACCTGTCATCTACTCACTGATCCTCCTGACAATGGTTAGCATCTAGGAATATATTTTTACTATGTATCATACCCTTAAGAAGGTGAAGTGTCACTTAAGGACACATGGTACTTTTTTATTTGTTATCTAGTCTCATTTACACCCCATTCTAATCCTTTTGGGGTGTTAGTTGACCAAAAATTCATCTTCCTTACTCGACTACATAACAACTCATAATTAAGCTAGTCATTCCTAGTGTCTAACATCTTTGACATGTTTAGAGACTAGCCACTCTAACAACTCATTTATGTGGTTTTTTCTTATTACATTGGGATCTCGTAAGATCTTATATCTCTGATAGGTCTAGGGATTGGCCACTCTAATAACTTAATGGCATGACACCTTCTAATTAATTTGGGATCTCTCTAGTTCTCATATCTCTAAAAAGTCTAGGGACTAGTCACTCTAACAACTCAATGATGTTGTAATTTTTTATTATTCTTGGCTCTGATAGTTTTTTTATATCTTTTTTAGGTCTAGGAACTTGGTTCTCTACCAAATTAGTGATATGGTACCGTCTTATTAGGCTGGGCTGTCCCAAGGTATGAAATCTATGATAGGTTTCAATATTAGAATCCTAATACATAAAATAAAAAGTATATCTTAATAATAAAAGTGAATAAGGATTGTTATTGATTGGTTTAATCGGGGTGACATAAGATTCTAAGGATTTTAGTTCAGGCAAAATTGACAATAATAAAATAAAGGACCTTAGATCTCTAGTTCATGGGATTTTTTAGAGAAGTCTACTATTTTGAATAAAAGGGGGTGTTCTGGAAACAACAAAAGTCATTTTATCTAAGCTTTGTAATAAATAAGTTAATTTAGCTTTACTACATTCTTTATTTAGATTTTACATTTTTTAATCTATCCTTATTAGTCTTTCAAAAATTAACCCATTAACATTCTCAAATGGAATTCAAACTAAGCATACTTTTAGCTTTTAATAATATTGCACATCAAATTGATTTAAAAAAATGATGAGATAACTAATCTTAAACACCGAATTACATGTCAAAATGACACTCTTAATGATTTACAATGCATTTTTAATGATAAAATGACAACCATACAATCTTTTATTGACACTTTAAATATTAAATTTGTGTCTTTTTTACACATTAATAGCTCTAATGGTGAACTTATTTATAATTATAAATAAAATTTCACTCCATTTAAAACTCCTACAAAACCCAACTTAAAAATCAAGCAATGCATGGGCTACTTCAGTGGTGGGCTTAGTAAGTGTGAAACTAGTATACTTGAGCCTTATTTTCCTGCTTCTTTAAAGTTCTTTGTTTTAATTATTCAACTAATTATAATACTGGAATAATATTTTAATCCTTACTTAATGACTTATAGTACAACTTATATTGGTTATAATTTTTAGAATGATCATGATTTGGTTTAAATTGATAAACCATGTATGCATTGTGAAAAACATGGGGATCATATATCTGGATGTTAGAAATTACATCCATGCAAATCTTCTGGTGAAAACACTCACAACACTTCGTACCATTGTAGAATGACTAAATCTGTTACCCATATGGTTAAAACTATTTGTCTACCTAAAGATAATGGTTTTAGAGACTTTGATATGTCTTGTTGTGATAACTATTTGATTGATCCATGATGATTATATTTTACAAGAGACACTTCTTATTTGTCTCCATTTTGATAAACTTGATCCTTTTTATTCATTATATATATTTTATTTTATATGAATATGCTTTTATTATTTTATATACCTTATTTTTCATGCATATTTTTAAACTTTGTGATGGAAGTTGTCTTTATTCCATTTTTCTTGTTGTACATCTACTTTTATTACATTATGTACATTATATTTTTTATGGCATATTAGTTACATAATTTTAAATATTGGTGTTATATTATTTTTTTCTAGGGTTTCATGGACCATTTCATATTATTTTTGGTATTTATTTCATTTCATATCGACCATATTATCCAAAGAGGATTCTTGGATATTCTTGATTATCACACTTTCATTCCTTACAACTTTTGGAAAACCACTTATTATTTCTATATCATTTTATTTTAATTTCCCTTGAAGTAAGTTTCTCTTAAGGTGGAGTATTATTTAATGTATTCTTTATTTTTTGTAAATGGTTGTATCCACTTTTGTATCCCCAAATTAATCTTAAGTGGAGTGCTTGAGAATTAATCTTATTTGGTTCCTTTAAGATAGTTTAAATATATCTTA
Source organism: Torreya grandis (assembly GCA_037957365.1). Taxonomy (NCBI): domain Eukaryota; kingdom Viridiplantae; phylum Streptophyta; class Pinopsida; order Cupressales; family Taxaceae; genus Torreya; species Torreya grandis. The sequence goes on from JARHVA010005402.1 coordinate 132,310, forward strand.
AGTATTATTTATCTATGCATTTATTATATTTATAAGGACACTTTATAATATATTTATGAGGTGTTTATCACCTCTCATGTCCACTTTTTGTATTTGGGAGTTACTTTCACAAGTAATGCCTCCCCCAACATGGGACACACATCCTCTTTTCTTGTAAGAGGATCAAGACAATTAAAAACGACATGAAGCTTGGTCATCTAACTCATTTTTCAATTATTTTCCTATTTAAATAACACACATATCCATTCTGATAAGAATAACATAATTTTATATCTTATTGCCTTGATCTTAAATTCTTGTGTTTCTCTCTTAGATTAAGTACACTCTTCTCCTTCTCTCCTAACTTATACTTGTTATGTACATGGAGATTCATAATTATAAGGATCCTAAAAATATTTTTAATTTTTCATCTTTTTTATAGTTTCCCCACTTGTCAAATATCATGTCTCACTTTGTTGGTTTTCTCACATTTCAAGGCAACATTATTCATTTTAATTATTTACATTGCTTATTTTCAATGCTATTTTTTTGATCTTTAGAAATAAATATATAAAAGATATAAACACATCCTATAGATTTTTATCTTAAAGTTTGATGAAATTAATTATGTATAACTACATTAAAATTTTGAAAAAAATTAGAAAAAATTGTACAATAATTTAAATTTATAATGAAGGAAATATAATATAAAAACATCCTAATATTATGTATAATCTTGAATCAACCAGAAACATGTGTAGTGTGTCATGTAAATTTTTGGTGATTTTCACATTCTTGAAGCATGGAAGATGACTTGTTGGGTTTATAAATGAAATATAAGATCAAACAAAACCTCAATGATCAAAGATATTTTTTTTTTGATATAATAGGTTTGAATTTAAGCTTTCTGTATATGGGAATAAAATTTGAAAGATTCTAAAAAACTCTCACCCAAGGTCAAATATACAAACCATTACCATAGTAAAATCCATTTATGTATTTATCAGACAATATCTCAAAGAGAAAAACCAAAAACAAGAGAAAAACCTAGATCAAACAATATCTAGTGTGTCTAGCCTTGACGGTCTTAAAAACACAAACAAGAGAAAAACCCATATCAAATACATTTCAAAACACTAGATCCAATAATATCAAAGCATCCTTTTTTATCTTTATTATTTTTAACTTCTTTCTATATCTCTATGAGGTGTGGAAGGAATAATCATATTTTTAAAATAAGTTTATCATAATTATAACTTAATAAATTTTTTTTATTTCCCCAATTTTCATTAAAAAGAAAATTTTTACATAAAGAGACAAAAGTTTAATATAACATGCTTATGATATGCCTAAGTTAGTCACTTATTATATGATCTCCAAAATACATGAAATAAAAATAACAGGATAAATGAATCCACTTGTCATGTTTTAAAATCATATGAAAAATGAGTTGCATCACCTAATTGTATAGAGGAGAGAGAACTTGGAGTGACTTTCATGGTGACACTTATATTTATACTCAAAAGGAAGGAAAGTGAATTTGTGAAATGGAAGAGGATTTTTAAAATCATTTGAATATAAGGGGTAAGTGTTTAAAATGAATTATTAATAGTTGAATCATATAAATTTGATTTCAAATGAAATGGTAGATAATAATGGGTTGAATAAAATAACACACCCAATTCCATGGTACAAGGTGTCATTTTTGGAAAATTTCAATTATGTTTTTGTTAAATGAACTGGATGAATTAATGGATTGTTTAAGTGAACAAAAATAATTCACCAAAAAAAAAATTGTAAATTATATTTTAGTAACTAATAATATTAAAATCTGATAGATGTAATATCACATGTAAAATCCAATAATATTTTTATGACTATATGGTTAATCCACTTGGTTTGGTAAGTGAATTGAGTACATTCATGAGACTTGTGAATGAAATGTTGATAATATTTTGATTTTATTAATAATTTTGATGAATTATTATTATTTTAAATAAAAATTATTAACATTAACTCACATATTTAGGAAGCACTGTAAACATGAATCAAATAAAAATTACTGATAAATATAACAAGTGATAGATTTAAGAAGACCATGATGGAATGCTTGGGATTTTTGATCTCAATGGATAGATTGAGGATAAATCTAAATAATTCCAAATATATTTTGGATTGGCCAAGATTTGAAAAAAAAAATGTGTCTAAAGTCAAGAGTTTCCATCTTCTTTCTAGTTTTTACCATATTTTTGTTACAAACTTCAACATAATTTTTTATTCCATATCTGAAAAAATTAGACATGCCATAATATAATATAAAGTGAATATTTTAGATAGGAATATTTTGAAATTTTAAATAAAACTATAACTATTAAAGAAGTGTTACCATTGTTAAAATTTATAAATGTGTTACAAGTTGATTGTTATTATAGTTGGACAATAATAGTTGGTTTTTGAATCAAGAGGGTAGACCAATTTCATATTTCAAAAAGAAGGTGAATGATGCTAGCATAAATTATTCAATGTATGATCAAGTGTTTAATTTAAGTATGAATGTTCATAAAATTGGAGGCATTACATGATTTTAAATAAGTGTCTTTTACATATATCATTAATCTCTACAGTGTCAATTGAATAAAAGGCATATGAAGTGTGTTGAAGTTATACAAAGCTATTAATTTCTAGTGAAGCATATAATTGGGAATTATAACTTGTTTTTGGATGAATTGAGTATAATGTCTCTTTTGTTGAACAAGATGAGAGTAGAGGTGATTAGGTTATATTCCATGGAGAACTTATACTATTAATATTTTTTATTTTAAATATGAAGGTTGATCATGTTAACATATATTTTATTTATTTGATTTTATTAACTCAATCTAAATAAAATAAAACTATCAGTATTGAGAATTTGCAAAATAAGGAATTCATTGTAAAAATATAAATGTAAAAATAATATTTATAGCACTTAGAATTTATTAAATTCATAAGGAAAAAAGGGAATAAATTAATTAAAATTATTTTATAATTTATACTACTCACTCAAGGCATTACATAATTCCTAAAGTTTATGTATTATATCTTTAACTGCTTGGATGAGGAAAAGGGACCTCAAAATCTATGAGAAACCTATCACTAAAGCCCAAACGCATGTGATGAATGTTATTATCATCTATCTTAATTTACATTCCTTAAAATTGATACCTAAATTTATCTCACGTATTTATGCAAATGATATGTTTGTGTCCACCCTAGATGCTATGTATAGACCATGATTTTTCTTCTCCTTTCCTTAAAACCTTAGCTTCACATTACACACATGATTGGATGAAAATAAGGGTTTATAAATATGGGCTACACAACCCAAACCAAAATACAATGAGTTATATATCATTTAATGCATTTCAATATTATGAATAGGACACAAACGCACATAGTTCTCATAACTAGGTGTGTTCGCAATAGCATGATCATTATAGAATGCAATGAGATGTCTAATATTTTGACACTTTAAAACATAAAATTTAGACCTTGTGTTTGTATTTAGAAATGGATCTATGGGTATTATTTAGAGGATTTTCTATATGTTTATGATTTTTTAGAAATATATCAATATAGTATTAAAGGATTTTTAAAACTTATTGGAGCATTCTAAAATGAATGGTAGATACGTATGACCTTAGGATTGATTTTTATTTATATATAAATATTAAATGTTTCCACCATGACTTACATATGAAAAAAAATTAAATTAACCAAATGGAAACATTTCAATATTAAATATACTTTTGAGGTTAGATGAAAAATGTTAGTAAAGTCAAACACTTGTGGAAAATAAAAGATTTTCATTGTTTTTAGCACTATATAGATGAGAAGAATGAATGGTGTGGAATATGGCTATGATTTTATTAGGATTATAAAGTGTTGATGCATAGAGTATTGATATTGTATATATGTGTGATAGAAAATTAGATTATGAAATAAATAGATAGATAAACAAATAGGGGAAAATGTGCACAAGAATAAAATGTGTAAAAACAAGTCCAATTAAGTCAAGATATTTGAAAATTTATATTTTCATGTCTATAAAACTAAATTTTTATATCTCAATTAGTAACTATGAAAAAGATGCCATAGATTGAGTATTTTATAAAGGAAATAATACTTTTTAGAGGGAATATATGTGAATTAAATAAAAATTAATGAGAGAGATACAAATTGATAAAATATAATCATAGTTGAAGATTTGAAGGTATTTTTTTCATCGATAAGATATTGACATGTCTGGACGTGAAATATCTTTTTTAATAATGGGTGTAGATGTATGATTTTGTTTTTATGTTTTTAAATATGTATATTTATAATTAGATATGTTAAAACTAGGCTTTATAGGGGCCCCAAAACCTCAAATGTGAAATAAAAAGTTTTAAGTAGGCCTAACAAGGCTGAATGAGCAAAAAGAGAAAGTCAAAACAACAAAAAGAAAAGTACATGCAACAAACATGTTAATTAGGGGGGGACCCTCCTAGGTGTCCTCCTCAACATGATTATCCTTAATTAGGAAATTTGTCTTGTCTTTTGATTCTTTGGCTCTGGTTCAATTCCTTGGACCCTCAACTTGTTCACCCAAAGGATCATCCTTGTTGGTTTCTTGCCTTTCACCTTGGGGAAGGGATGCTTAGGGAGGACTCCCCTAGGGGGCCGCTGGGGGGTTTTGGTGTTAGGGAATTTTGGAACTAAGGAAATGGAAGAGGGTATGGTATACTTCACTAACACATGGGTCATGGTCTCTACTACTTAGTGAGCTCATTTCAATCTTGGGTCAGTTTTACCAAACTAAAACCCGCGTATTGGACCTTTATGTTGAAATTTTGCAACATTAATTTGTTCTTCTCATGCTCCTCCATTAAAATGTGCTAACCTTTCTTATCATGGGTGGTGATATAAATGAGGGTGATGAGTTTGGATTTAGGGATGAAAATAATTTTCAAGGGAAGGTCATCCAGAGGGGAAAGTGGTAAACAATTGCAAGGAGAAAGATCAGTGGTTAGAAAGGAGCACACAGAAGGATATCCCTTTTTGGGGCCCTCTAGCGAGTCATCCTTAAAGTATATCCTTAAGGGGGACATTTTTGCCACGTAGGGTATGGCCATGTTTCATCAATAAAAATATAAGGCCTTGGTGCAAAATCAGGTTGGTAGCATTAACCTGGAAAAGGAGAATTGTGTTTTCCAGGGATTTCAAGAGAAAATATAGAAGGTTTATCCAAAAATTGATGAAATGGTCGAGAAACATGAATTATTTTGAAAATATCTAAGACTACTTACATTCTAGGGTCATGTACCTCATGACCTATAAATAAACTTTGGGCCAGTATTTGGGAAAGTCGGCATGGGGAAATCCTTTTTCTCTCTTTGCACAAATTCATTAGTTAAAAATAAACATTGTACTGACTCTTATTTATTTTATTGATCCTTGTATTCTTTTACACTTATGTAAGCCATGATCCTAACTTCTCTTATAATCTCCTCAAAAACATTAATGGAAATCCCCCTAATGGAAACATTTTTTTTTACCAGGCAACTATGAAATCTCTTACCACTATAGAGTTATGCTCGATGATATGCTCCTTATACTCTATTAGCCCACATTTTTTGAGATTTTTCCAAACCTTTTTGTTTTCGTGAACATATTTATAGGATGTTGGTTCTATGTAGTCTTGATTATCTCCCATGTTTATAGGAGTTTTAAGGTTGGGGGGAACAGGTCGAGGGTTCTGGATCTAGAACAACATCTAGAGCTTATGCTAAGAGGGATGCCTAACAAATCCTTCAAATAATAATTACATTCCCTTGACTTGAGATGAAATTGGGAATGAAATTCCATGATTATTACCTTTGAGGTGAAAAGCCACATATGTGAGAACATGATGAATTTAAATGGCCTATGTTCCCTTAACACAGATGAAATTAAGTTTCATAGGGGGGATATTTCCTTCATTATAATATATATTGAAACCTTGGAGTTGCACTCCAGTGCTAGCTATAGATTTTTTCACTCCATTACCTTCCCTGTAAGTGTGTATCGGTTTAAATTGAGCAAAGTTATGAAGGATAGACTTCACATCTTCAACCAAGTCCTTAATAGTATGAGAAAGGGTGGTTTTTTATTCTAAGGTATTAATAATAGTCAGTGAATCTCCCTCTACCATGACTCTACTATAATTAAGGCTATGTGCAAGTTGAATACCCCAAAGAGTAGCTTTAACTTCATCTAGATGATTAGTCTATTTTCAAATAGGCCCTGCACATGCCACTAGTAGTTCACACATTGAATTTCTTATAATTCCCCCTCTACTAGGTGGGCCAAGGTTACATTTAGAGACTCCATCAATGTTAAATTTTATCCACATAGCTTGAGAACATTTCCATTTTGTTTACTTGTGTATGATGTCTTTTGAGGAGGATATGATGACTTGTTAGAGATCCTAGTTGTTAAGGATGAGACGTGTAGAAGGGGATCGGGTCTTTGTCTTTGAGAGGAAAATCCTTCTAGTTTTTATAAATATGGATTTTTCAGATGCACAAATACATTATCTAAAAAAAATCTAATATTTATCTAAAATATGTATATTATCACAAATACATATTGGAGATCCTAGTTGTTAAGGATGTGATGTGCAGAAGGGGGGCATGCTCTTTGTCCTTGGGAGGAAAATCTTTCTGGTTTTCAAAAATAGCCTAGAAAAGCCAAAAAATTACATTCTTCCAATACTACCTTTTGTTTTGAAACAAACTATCATTATGGGGTTTCAAAATTCACAAATACATGTTTAAAATATGTATATTATCACAAATACATTATCTAAAAGAAAAGAAAAATTTTGTACCATATATGTGATATTTTCACTAAAACCTAATTTTTATAAATTTTAAACCATGTACTTAGTAAAATGCTTCATATTATTTATTCAAAAGAATCATAGCATTATTATGAGATTTACATGCCTAACAAACATTATATTCATGATTCTTAAACTTACCCATATATTATATATGTAGATATTATTTCTGAATTATATAGCACCTCAATCTTGTACACTTGGAAAATACATATCATCGATGTATCTTTAGCTTCTAGACCCTTCCCACTGCCAAAAGGATCACATATGTTATCTATTTGTACCTAATTTATTATATTTTAATATGAACAATGTTATTTTGATGATCCATGCCTTCTATATTTCCCATAATGTTTTAAACATATTTATCTTCCTCCTCTACAAGCCTTGAAAATGTACCTATTTTGTAACTTCTAGGAAATTTGTGTCCCATTAAGAATGCTACATCAATGCAAGTGTCCTATCCAAATGTAATTTTTAAGTGCCTTAAATTTACCCAATTTGAAAATTAAATGTATTCATAAGGTTGGTAATATTTTTTTAATGCTATATATTCTCCAAAGCCATTGATATAAATATAATATCAACCCTCATTCACTTGTCACCTAGAAAAGACATATCAAAGACCGAGGTAGCTTACTAAAAGTATTATATGAGTAAATTAAGAGAGTAAACTATTCATTATTTATTTCTATTTTTATATCAATCAAAGGGATAATGTATCTACATATTCAAAGTAATAAATGATAAACCAAGGAGAAATATTTTCCATGTTAAAAGATAGGTCATTGATGTACTTGATTATTACACATTACATGATTTACACAGAATCCAACATATAGAGGATAACTAAATAAGTATGAGGACCTGTTCATAGTATTATTTATATATATATATATATATATAGGTCTCATTGAAAGAGGGGTATCAGGGGTAGATCACCATCATGTTCCCACTAACTCATTTTTCCCACATCAGTGAGAACATGATGGTGATCTACCCCTAATAGCACTCTTTCAATGAGACCTACCTACCTACCTATATATATATATATATATATATATATATATATATATATATATATATATATAAAGAGGGGTGTTAGGGGTAGATCACCATCATATTCCCACTAACTCATTTTTCCCACATCCACTATGAATATGAAGAACTCGAGTTTTCTCATTTGATATGGAGAGACAATCCATCTAAATAAACCTGAATAAAGGTGACATAAAACCCATAATCATATATTTAGTAACATCTAGTTTCATTCTGCATTCCATATGAGAAACATGTGTCTAATGAGACAAAATCTTTGATGCAACTCTCTAGGTTGAGACAATTATCCATAATTGTAGAGGTACAATTCTTAGAATCATATGATTATTGTAGAATCTGTATCCATTCCACTTTCTACCTATTCTAGATCCATATCAATATTAGTAATTAAATAAAAATAAAAATAATTTACTATTATTACTTAATATAATTATAATTTTATTTTCAAATTTATTATTATTATTAAAAATAAAAATTAAATAGAATAATTATTATTTTATTTTATTTTAATATTGATTATGTACTTTCTATCGTTAACATCTTAGTATAATAAATTTAGTATATGTTCTATCTGAGTTTCATAAATAAATGGCCTACTAAATAGATAGTCTACCATCCTTGCACCCTAGTCTATACCTACCTATTTAACCCTATATTCCTTTTAATTTAGATTTTTGGGATATATTTTTATTGGGAATGATTTATTCAAATGGGGTTTTGATAAAAACTTCCTTTGATGTTGTAAGCACATATGAGGCATGTACTACATTACTATAAATTCATGATAGTGAGTGTGGTAGACATTTAATGGACAAGGAAATGTCCTAAAATTTATTCCATCAAGGCTATTATTGGCCTATCATGGAATTAAAATGTGTTTAACATGTTAGGTTATGTTTGAAATGTAAGAAATACAAAAATTTGAATCATGCACCATCTCAAGATTTACAACCAATTGTATCACCTTGGAATTTATCTTTATGGGATTTTATTTTATTAACAAGAAAAAACTAGATAGCACTAGTGAATACAAGTTCATAATCATAGCTAAATAATATTTTACAAAATTAGTGGAGATAATCCCTATAGAATTTACTAAAGGGGATGACATGTGCAGCTTTTTGATGACAAATATTATTTCGCATTTTATCATACCTTCAACTATTATTTATAAAAATGTATCATCATTCAAAAATAAGATAGTAAAATGCTCTATTTGTAAACAAGAAAATAAAACATACCTTTTATACAAATTATTATCCACAAGATAATGGATAGGTAGAGGAAACAAAAACCATTTTCAAATTACTTGGAAAACTAATTGAATGTTACATTTAAAATTTTAAAAAACAAATGGTTTACGATTTATTGACATACCATACTAGTGTTCGTATACCTAGTTAGGCTATACCTTATTTTGTGGTTTATGGTACAGAGGTAGTGCTATTGATTAAACTTGAGATACCTACCCTTTGTGTGCCTCTCAAAGATATTATAAGAGATAATCAATATAATGGAAAGAGATTACATCAATTATAACAATTGAGTGATAAATGCAAAAGGATTACTAAACACTTATAGTTTTACCAATATTATATTAAGAGCACATATATAAAAAAGGGTCAGTCACATTACTTTATTTTGGGTGACATGGTATTAAAATAAAATCAAAATTACACTAATGTAGAGAAAGGCAAGAATGGAAAGTTCAAACCAAATTTGTTGTGACCATTTACCATTATAAAAAAAAATGGGAAATAGGGTGTATTTTCTAGAATAATTGAAGTAAACACTATAAAAATTATAATCAACATCATGCACTTGTATAAATACTCACTTGAAATATTCAAAACATACCAAAAAAAACATTAAAAAATCCATAAATATGTTCCATATTTAAATACCCTATTAGCTCCTTGGCATATATTCTTGATTCCATGTTGGTAATGTGTATTTTAGTACATATTATATACACATGTATTTCACAAATATTTTTAGTGTGATACATGCATACACATGACATATGCACTTTTTGATGTTGATCTTCTTGTCTACTCACATCATCATCATGTTTGGAGAATTCACCTCCTTGATCATGATGCATAAATGTTATATCATTATATGGTCACTTTACATTATCATGTTGAATATCATATATGTACTTACACATGCCTTTATCCATTCTTATATCTTTCATAGTATATTTTATATGCTATGTACTTGAGATTTTTCTTGACACACATATCTAAGGATTAGTATAATATGTTCACGTTGGTTGATTATGTTTTCATTTATTCACTTCCTTGATTATCATGCTTTGTTGTTATCTTTCTTATTTTAAAATTTGAATATCCTCCATTTTTTTCATCCCATGTGACTTTATTTTCATCTTTAACATTTTAGTTTGTCATTTATTATTATATATGGTCATTTAAGTATGTCATTTATTTTTTGTGGACATTTGACTAAGTCATGTCCCTTAAATTATGTGACATTTGAATGTGTCCCTTGTTTGTAGTATTATTAGACCACTATCTCTTATTTTAATTTTGGAGTGATCTTTTGTGTGTGATGGCTTGTTGAAAGCGACTTCACTATTAGTATCTATATGTTATTATGATTCACATCTTAAATCTTATGACATGGTGTGATCACATTCTTTATGATTAAATAATATATCTACCTAGACAAGTTCCTTCTATATGATACATGGTATATTCACATTTTACATGGTTCTCTTATGATTTTGAGATGAGATAACTATAATTTTATACTTCCCCTCACCCAAAATGGGTAGGCATATCAATGGAGTAAATTTATAGAGGCATGACTTTCACATTGATTCTTATATTCAAATTGTAGTGTGGCCATGTTCTGGAAACACGTTCTCCAAATTTGTCACAATTTTAGATTCATTGGTGGCATGTTTTATAAACATTTTCTCTAAAATTATTCATTATTTAGCATACCTAGATTATAGTGGAAACATTATTTGGAAATATCTCCTCCACATTGGCACTTACACTAGTTTTTAGTTTCAAATTATAGTGGGGACATGTTCTTCAAAACATTTTCTCCACACTTACATAGTTTAACATTGGACAAATTCATAGTTATATGATTTAGATACCCATTTTTGGAATAGTTATATACATTTTTACCATTTTTATACATGGTTTTAACATTAGACATATCTAAGGTGCATATGATATGTAATGTGTGCCAATTAAATAAATTTCACATTTCGAATACTTTCAAGTACAATGACCACCTACCAGGTTGGACTATTATAGAATGTATTAATCCAATATAATAAATTAATTGGTTTTATTTTTGGTATGGTTGAGGTGATAAATTCATTAGTTCTCCAATTTTATAGGTTGGACTTGATTACATCATCTAGCCTCACTAGTTTTATAGTTTGAGCTGATTTGGTTCACTCACACTCACCAGGGTATAAGTATGATTTAGTTACATGATTTAGTTAATCTTAATTGTTGAGTGGAAAGTCACATTTTATCCAAGTTTTAAGGTATGTGTCCTCTAATCTTCCTCTCTATATCTTTATATATACGCACTTTGTAGATTTATATTTTTCGTAATCTTAGTTTCAATGATTCATTATGATATATCTTTCAAATTAAATTACCAAACATGCAAGATGATTGTATCAATACACATGTGTACTCATAAACCTTTATCTCTTTCAATTTTAATTATTTCAATGTTTTAAATTTTAGATTATATGAATTAATTATATACTATAGCATGTTCTTGGTTATAGGTCAATCACCAACAAAACACTCAAGTTGGAATCAGGAAAATAAAAGGTGTGTTATACACACCGATGTATGAATTTATTCTCATTTAAACAATAAATTTCATTAAAACATTAAGGGGAAGGAGGGAATCTTGACACGCCTCAATATTGTATAATTGTAAAATACATATCATGGTTGTACCTTCAAGTTATAGACCTTTATCACTACTAAAAGGCTTGGATTAACTATCTTTATGTGCTAAAATAATTATCTCTTAGTTTTAAATTTTTTATTCTAATTACCCATGTATTCTATATTTTTGAAATGTTTTTAAACATGTTTATCTTTGACCTCTACAAGTTACGGACCTACACCTAATTTCTATCTACTTAGACTCCTATGTCTTAGTTAGATTCCTATGTCGACACAAGTGTCTAGTACCCTAAATTCATCCATTTTATAAATGAAAAATATTCATAAGGTCAACATAAGTGATTTAATATGATATATTCTCCAAATGGATTGGAATAAATATAATATTGATCCTCATTCTCTTCACCTAGAAATGTCCTAGGAGAGACCAAGGCAACTTACCAAAAGCATTCATTGAAGCATTCAAGTGAGAAAATTTTCCCCCTATTTTATCCTATTTTTGTATCAATCATCAATAGATGATATTCATAGGTCTACGGTATTGAAAGAGTTCTATTAGATCTATATTTTCCAAGTTACAATCTAGGTCATTATTTTAATTACGTATCACACATTACATGATTCTGACATAAGTCAACATGTAAGTGATAAGAACAAAAGTCTGAGGCCCTTTTTGAAGTATTTTATATATAGGCAATACACATAGACAATGGGGTATTTTGGGAAGATATATAATGGTACCCACTAACGCATTGTTTCCATAACCATTATGAAGTTGAACAACTAGGGTTTTCTAATTTGATAAGGATCAACAGTCCATTACCCATATCTAAATTATGTATAATGATGGTGACATAGAACCTATTAGCATCCAATTTATCACATCCATTTTCAATAGGCATTCCATACTAGCCACATACATTCAATCTAGATAAAAGTGTCGATATAATGGTATAAGATGGCATAAGTGTCTACACCTAGAAAGGTAAAATTTAAATAATCAAATTATTATTCTAGAAACCAAATCCAATCCACTTTCTACCTATCATATATCAAGATAGGTATTATCATCAAAACTAGCTAATTATCTTTGGTTCTTTATCATTTTAATATCTAGAATAGTTGTACTTTTTATATTTAGCATCTCCATATAATAAATTTAGTATATGTTATATATGAGTTTCTAAAATAATTAGCCTACTCTAGAGATATTATAATATCCTTATTCCATAGGATATATCTACCCATTTAACCCTATAGACCCTTAATTTATATTATAGGGTTAAACAATATCATACATCAAAGATTTTTATCTTCCTTTACAAAATGTGTTTCTTCTAATCCAATATTTAAAATCCTATTTTTAAAATATTCATGTTTTTGTTTCAAAATGTTTTTGAGAATTGCACTTCCATTACAGGTACACTATTAATAAAACCTAAAATAAAACATGATTCCCATATAATATAGTTAAGATTCATTAGAATAATTGAAATTATTATATGACCTCCCTTCTAAGATAACTTGTAAAGTTTTTCTGATCTATATGATTAAAGAGAAATGAAAAAGGTTTCTATGTCCATAAAAACATAACAATAGAGATAAAATGTAACAAGAGAATTAAAATAATGAAATATGTTACATCTATCATGTATCATGAATACGACATGATAGATTGATTATATAAAGGCTATGGTAACTAAGCAACTTTGTAACTTGTGAACCACTGTCATGAATTTTTTTGCATCTGTCATAACTTCACTATAAAGGATATAATCTATCATGATAAAAATAGGTTTAATTGATTGCATAAAATTTACTATATACAATAATTTTTTTTTGGTATGTCATGCCATTAATGGTTCATGTGTGGTCATTTAATCTTCATTATCCTATTGAATCCTTCACTCCCACTCCATTACTCACATTTTCCACCCATATTCCCTATACATTATCATACCTTCTATACTCTCATCCCTAATAAATGTTTACATAAATATAACATATCTAATGAGAATTTAAAGGCCATAGACAATGTGTAAATGATTTTGACACTCTTTAGAGATATTGGACTTTTAATTCGAAGGAGTAAAAATGGGTGATATTTAGGGTTTCAATTTTTTTAAAATAGAGTTGATTAAATTTAATGTTTGAACCATATTTTATTAACAATTAATATCCATTAAAAAAATTTAAATGGCATTGAGGTGGAGTTTCACTCATGATATTTGAAGTCTTTTACATTTGAAATCTAATCTGAGATAGTTTTTTACATCATTTTATAGTGATTAATCCATGTAAATAACTCTTAAAAAGAATCAATCTTAATTTTCACATGTATTATAAAACCAAAATTTCAAATTTAAAATGTCAATCTCTTGGGAGGGTGTTATTAGAAAAATTTTAAATTTTTATGATTAAGGTGTTTTAGCCTTCACAACTGCATGAACATTTATTTACATTATAATTTTCATATGAGACACAATGAATACAAAAATTTTAGTTATAATATGTTATAATATTTATAATTTCTCTCAACCTCCTTAGGATTGATCAAAATTAATTATAAAAAATTATCCTCCAACTTTTTATCAAAAAATGATAAACATTTTTGTTACCTCAATTCTTTGGAAGATTCAATAAAAAAGTGAAAAAAATTAATGATAGTGATTTTAATTTTTTTTAAAAAAAACACACTATAATAAATAGATTAATTTTATATTGAGATTACAATTTTTCTATGTCTAAACACATTAGCTAATATGTTTCCTTAAAATGGTGATACATTGTAAAATACTAATCAACTAACTCCCCAATACAATGTATTTTTCACACACTCTCCAAATCCAAAGGCTGCATTTCTTGAGAGTTTTATATTATAAATATTTATAATATAATTTTATTCTTCCAATCATAAAAACTACCATCCTCCGATGATACATATATCCTAGTAAATAAGATTTGATATTCAATATATTGTGATAAGTGATGTTAAGAGAGTAAAATTTCCTTGTTATTATAGTCAGAGGTCTATAATTTCCATATAATAGTTCCTATTTATTTATTAGGAATGTTTGGTGAGAACACACCATGTAACAATCCATGTTTTTCATTTTTTCCTCTTCCTCTTATAACATCTTCTTAGTAAATGATTATTTTATCTCTCCAACTCGGAAGGAATAATATAATTATATAACATAATATAATTTTAAATTTTAATGAACATATTACAGAATAAATTAAAAACTTTAAATATAAGGATATAAATAGTTTTAAGTGGTAAGGTAAACTCAAAATTCATGTATACTATGTAACATCAATGATGAGGTTTATCATAAGTTTCTAATTGTATTTATAAAAAATATATTAAAAATCTCCTCAACTAGTAGAAGATATTTTTATTAGGTTGTAATAAATAAAATAAAAATGAATCAAAATTCATTAAGAATTTTTATCACGTATTGTTCCAATTATGGTCTTGGAGTACTAGTGTATCCATATATGAAATAATTTCACTAGTTCACTAGGTGAATGCACAAAGTTCGAGGGTGGGTGGGGGTTGAGGGGGGATAGGTTGCATACTTGGTAAGATTTATTTTTTTTAAATGGCGTACACCATTTTAAAAAGGGTGTTTTATTTCAAATTTCCATGGCTTTTTTTTCTTGGTTTGGTCTTGAAACCTAAAGGGCATACATCTATTTTAGCAAAGGTCGTACACCCTTTGAAACACATGTTTTATAGAGAAATGTATGTATTTAAAAATTTATATGTAAAGAGTGTACAACGTACATAAAATGGCTTATGCCTATGTATTAAAAAGGGCGTACGACCTTTAGAAAAGGGGGTACACCCTTTGGTAAGATGGTTTTTATGTTTGTTTTTATTTTTATTTATTTAGTGTGAATATATATTTAGTAAATTAAATGCAATAAGTATAATTTTACATTTAACCTAATTATACTTTAAATTTAATTTACTAAATATAAAAAATTAGGGCACTATGCATCTTCTAACCAATTCTTGATTTTGAATTAAAATCTGGAAGCTAGTTTCTCAAAATTTATTCTAGTCAATACATAGTTTTAATAATTATAGGATTGGTAACTGACTAAAAAATTGAAGTTATTAATCCCAAGTATGGATGTCACTAGTCAAGATAGAGATAAGGAGCCATATATAGATAGGGTCTTGGGTATTGATTGGCCATGATAGAGGCAGGGCCTGCTAACATGAATGTACCATCTATGTAATATGATGGGATGGAGCACACACAAATGCACTAACCTATATCAACTAATTTATTTACAACCCTCAAGAAATACCCAAATTATTATTCCTATAACATATTAATGGGATATTTTATAATGTAAACACCATTCTGGGTGGTGATATTCCCAAATTAGGGACCTACCATACTCTGAGTATGCCTTGTTCCCTAATATAATAAATCAAGGAATAACATAGGAATGGGATCCACACTATATAAATGGAGGGGGGAATTTTGATGTCCCCTATGCTATTGATAATCCTAACTTACTTGATAATTCAAGGGAAACTTTCCCTACCTTTATCATTTATGCCTAGAAATAAGTCAAGATAAGCTTACATTCATGATATATAACTTTATTTCACATAATAACATATCAATAGAAGCTTTCCTTCTTAATATATATAAATTTATTAAGGCATATATATAAATTTAATATTTCCTTCAGGCCATTTGGCTTTTTGTTACTTATGTACTATTGCATAATTATCAAGGGAAACATTCTTATAAATAGATATCTTTCTTCTTGCCCTACCTACCTAGCTAACCCCTATTTAACAAGGTAAGGGAAGGTTATATATATATATATATATATATATATATATATATATATATATATATATATATATACATAAACTCATGTCTTACAAATATTAATTTTTAAAATATATTCTTATATATCAAGGGAATATTACTTCATGGTTTATATCTTGCATGTATTCTTTCCCTACCTATTTATGCCATACCTATTTGGCTTCTATGGATGGCAAGGGAAACTTGCTTCTAGATAGATATAATGAGACACCAAATTTAAAATCATGTTAAATATGTAATATATCTATATCATTTATAATGTTTTAACTAATTTATATACTTTAGTATTCCTTACCTACTTTACCTACTTGAGTATGCCCTACCTATTTGAATACCTGAGCCATATCTTGATCTTAACTATGCCCTACCTAAATACCCATGCTATCTATTAATATTGAAAATGGAATACCTACCTTATTTTACTTAATTATTTCCTACCTAATTTTAACCTAATTGATTATTCCCTACATACATATCATTCTTTCCCTACCTACTTGATTTTGTTAACATACTTGAGTACTCTCTAGCCAATTAAATATTTGAGTCATATCTTGATATTTAATACTTTTATCTAATCCTCTATATATATATATATATATATATATATATATAAACCAATAAATATATTGAATAAATAATACCTTATTGAATACCTAAACCATGTATTGAAAGGAGAGGGGGAACTGTTTTACTTGAAAATGAATACAGGTGACATTATCATATCAAGGGATAAATGAGAGTGGGCATTATCAAAGGATGATTAACAATTATAAGACATGGAACTATCAATTATAAATAATAATGATATTATAATTGATGTAGAGATATATTTAAAGTATGGGTAATTACCACCCATATAGATAAATAATATAATAGGAATGTTAGGGAATAAGGATTGAAGGAATATTCGAGTTGAAATCCTAAATAATTTATCGGATTTTGTATCAATAAGTCTACTGATATGATATAATTATTGTCCTGTAGCATATGGAATGTAACATAATTTTAGTCATGATATGGTCACTCATACATGTTATCTTCCACATACCTTGTACTTCATGTAGGTATGCAGCCACTCATACATGACATTAACATGTAGTCATGATACAATCAATCATAGCAAACATAAAAGTAGATAATCATGCTAGTTCACTCCATTAATATTATATATAATTAAAAAATTATTCAATAGTCATTATAAAAATGTATTGTTTAAATAAATGGTTCTATCCATGCATGAATGAACTAAATAATTTAATCCAAACTCAAATATAATATACTAATATTGTATCAATTAAATCTCACATGAGACATTACCACTACCAAAACCACTACCACTATTATTTAGGGTATAGGGGAGTGATTTAAAATCCTATTTTCTTTGGTTAATATCAAAATCAATTATATTTTTATCTCCGTCTCCCCAAGCCATTCGAGAGAAGGGGTCAAGTACATAAATAATCATTCATCATCATCCCTTATCTCCATATCATCAACCATAATTTTATCTCATCATGCCTAATCACTCCCTCATCATCTCCTACAATCCCTAATCACTCCCTCATCAGCTTCATCATCCATAATCATCCCTCGTCACTAACTCATTATCACTACTCAGGTCCTCATCATCCCTCATCATACCTATAAATCCCTAATCACTCTTTTAATGGCCCTAATTTTCCCTAATCACACCCTCATTGACCCTCATCATCCATGAATTATCAAAGGATGATTAAAAATTAGAAGAGATGGAACTATCACTAATAAATAATAATGATATTGGAATTGATGAAGACATATATTTAAATTATGGGTAGTTACCACCCATATAGATAAATAATATAATTAAGATGTTAGGGAAAAATGATTGAAGAAAAATTTGAGTTGAAATCTTAAATAATTTATGGGATTTTTTATCAATGATTTTATCGATATGATTAAATGATTGTCATATAGCATATGAAATGTAACATAATTTTAGTCATGATATGGTCACTCATACATGTTATCTACCACATACCTTGTAATACATGTATGTATACAATCACTCATATATGACATTAACATGTAGTCATGATACAATCATTCAAACCAAACATAAAATTACATAATCACCCTATTACACTTCATTAATGTCATATATAATTAAAACACCATTCAATAGTCATTCTAAAAAATTATTGTTCAAATATATGGGTCTATCCATGCATGAATGAACTAACTACTTTAATCCAAACTCAAATAGAATATTTTAATATTCTATCAATTAAATATCACATGAGACACTACCACTACCAAAACTATTACCACTATTATTTATGGTACAAGGGAGTGATTTAAAATACTATTTTCTTAGGCTCATATGAAAATAAATCATATTGTTATCTCCCTTTCCCCAAGCCATATCAAGAGAGGGGATCAAGTACATAAATCATCATTCATCATCATCCGTTATCTCCATATCATCAACCCTAATTTTCTCTCATCATCTATAGTCACTCCCTCATCATCTTGTACCATCCCTAATCACTCCCTTATCAAGTTCATCATCCATAATCATCCCTACTCACGACCTCATCCTCACTAATCATGCCCTCATCATCCCTCATCATACCTATACATCCCTAATCACTCCTTCAATGGTCCAAATTTTCACTAGTCAAATAGATGGGTGCGTTTGTGCATGAATGAACTAACTACTTTAATCGAAAATCAAAAACAATATACTAATATTCTATCAATTAAATCTCACATGAGACACTATAACTAGCAAAACCACTACCACTATTATTTAGTGTACATGGGAGTGTTTTAAAATCCTATTTTTTAGGCTCATATCAAAATGAATCATATTGTTATCTCCCTCTCCCCAAACCATATTGAGAGATGGGGTCAAATACATAAATCATCATTCATAATCATGCCTTATCTCCATATCATCAACCCTAAGTTTAACTCATCACCCGTAATCACTATAGTGTCATCTTGTACCATCCCTAATCATTCCCTCAACTTCATCATCCATAATCATCCCTAGTCACTACCTCATCATCACTAATAATTACCTCATCATCCCTAATCATACCTATACATCCCTAATCACTCCTTCAATGGCCCTAATTTTCCCTATTCACACCCTGATTTACCTTCATCATTCGTAATCATCCACAATCATTCCCTCATTGTTCCTCATTTATAATCATAATTCTTAATCACTCCATCAACCCTCATCATCACTGCTAATCCCTAATCACTCCATTATCATACCTTATCATCAATTAACATCCATAATCACTATATCATCATCTCTCATTAGATCTCATCATTATATACCATCCATAGTCACACCATCATAAGCCCTCATTGTCCCTAATTATCCATAATCACTCTTTAATTAACCCTAATCTTTAATCATCATCTATAATCATCCCTAGTTACTCTATCATCATCTATTATCATTCATAATCATCCCTTAT
>JARHVA010005402.1:162500-235000 GCA_037957365.1 Torreya grandis
GTCTTGATATTATTTTATAGGAAAATATTTAGAATAATTTTACTAACTGACCTTAATAATACCCAATATAGATGTTGTGAAACAAAAACATTTGAAAAAATAATCATTGAAGTATAGGAGACAAGGTAACTCTAAAGGACAAGGTGATTTTATGGCCCTATCTAGCTAGTGAAAACTTATCCCATAAGACTAAAAACTATTAGGTTGGGTCTGGTAGTTACATTTGGGTTAAATATGGATGAATTCAATTGAACTAAGGATGTATATATAATATTTTTAGTTTTTTCAAGATTTTAAATTTTCTCATATATATATATATATATATATATATATATATATATATATATATATATATATATATATATATATATATAATGAGTTATCAAAATGATAATTAGACCAAGTAAGGGTAAGGATGTCAAAAATAAACATTATCAAGCATTTAATGAATAATTTTATGTGTTTACATTTTCTTCCAATCTATTCAAGTGATACATGATTTAAATTTATTAGATTAAATTAGATTTATGCTTGAGTGTTATACACACTTTGTATTTGAATGCAAATCTTTATTGTAAAATATGCCTTAATCTAAAAACCTACAACAATGAAACTATAATATTTACTCATGTTGAAAATTAAAAATTAAAAATTTTGTATTTATAAATTGAAAAGAGAGAAAGTAAATACAAGTTACCAAAACATTTGGATATGGTGGAGTGCATGTCACCTTGTTTGGACATTTAGATAAGTACTGAACCATGGTGATTTGAGAGTGATCAAGTCTCAATTTGAAAAAATTTAAATGTTTTTGAGTTGGAAATATTATATGCTTAATCTCTCATTTTAGTGCATAGATTACTTTGTAACATATTTAAAGGGTTGGAACCATGGACTGTGGCCCAATACATATGAAATATGTGTAACCATATATGTTAAGTGATACTAAACTCCAATGTGGTTTACTTGCCTCTTATATTAACCACCTATTGTAGATATATCTAATTTATATCTTTAACTTTGAATATTTAAAACATTGAAACTTGATAATTTTACAAACTGACATAGTATAAATGTGAACATGAATGAATACCATGGCCCTTATATCATTTTGGTTTGAATGTCTATTTCAATTTACAACTTTTGAAACTTTTTAACTTTGAATCCTTTGAATTTTTCCTTAAAAATTTAATTTTTCATGTTTAGTAATGATTATACATGCATTATACATAACCCCATGATCTTAGAATGTTGAATCACATTACCACTTGAAAACTGTATATTGACATAAATGTGAAACTTTGGTCTTTAATCTTGAATGTTCTAACTAATCCCATTGTGATGCACCCTTTTTGAGATGAGATATTTATCCTTCAAGTCACTTATCTAAAAATAATTAACATTTGAAATATATATATCACTTTGAAAATTTAAAATTTATTGCATTAATAGTATTTAATTTAACATTACATGTTGCATTTTGAATCATGTCTTAGAGATATAACATTGAAGCATAGAAATAGTGTATACATGATATACACCATAACATAAGAGTACAAATATAATAAAATAAGTGATTCATGACTTAAGTCATGGAAACATAGTAAAAATATTGCATGATATGCATCATGGAACCATAGTAAGAAGCAACAACGTTGAATTAATGTCATACAATTTGTCATGTAATTTTTCATAATATATAACTCATAAGGGTCAAGATGCCACATACAAGGTACATGTAAAATATTTCATGACACACAAGGCCAATATCCACATGCAAATGGAATAATGATGCCATACTATGAAGAATTTAAATACAAGGCCAAGGTCCACACACATGATAAGAAATAAATTTTTATTTATCCAATAGTAAAATAATAGTGTATAGAAAATCATATAGCTAATGAAACTACAATAGATCAATTATATATATTAATTTTATTTTTAGTAAGTAAAATATTTTACATAATATAGGTGAAAAATATGAGTAGTTCGATGAATTGACTTTATGATATTTATTTTAACATGATATAGAGGTTGTTAATAAATACAACCTATAAAAGTGTTCATAGAGAATGAATAGATGTCCCCAATTTAGAAAAGTTGTTGGGTAATAAGGGAAGCCCAAAATCAATTAATCATGTGAAATTAGGTTCCATATCACACTCAACTTCCTTATGACAAGAATTATTTATTGAAATATAGAATATCTTATTTACCTAAGATAGTCTAAAAGACTTATGAAAGAAATGAAAACTAGTAACATTTACAAATGTTTTATGTTGATTTTGAATTTTTGAAATATATTTTTATTTTTATAATTTTTTAATTATATAAATTCTTTTGATAATATATGAATGTTTTTGAATTTTTAAAAATATTTAAAATCTTAGAAAATAATGAAAAAGAGGTACCAAGAATATAAGGTTACAAAATTAAGAAAGATGGACAAATTAAAACAATCCTCAATAATGATGCAAAAGTATAATGTTATAAGAAAGAAGGAAAACAATGTTCCCCTAATGTATTTTTAAATTTGAATCATATAAATGTAGTGAAAATATGTAAAAAATGTATAAATTCATATGCAACTCAAAAATGGTGAAGGGACTCAATGTGCTCATGTAAGTGCCACATGGTGTAATATATACAGTATTAATCAAGTGGAGTATGATTAAGAAATATTTTTAGATTATTTGAATCAAATTTAATTCAAGAGATTAATTACCCAATGTGAGATAAATTAAAGGGGATAGTAGAATTCTTTGATTATGGAAAGAATAATTAACAAATAATCAAAAAATCTATGTAAAAATAAAATACAATTACCTAATCAATAGATGTGGCCCAAATAATGTGTTTTGAAGTAGGATTTTATTTCAAGCTAAGCATCTAATCAAGAGGATAAACATATTTATATCTAATATCAATGTATGAAAGAGTGATTTCTTTAGATGAGAAAGTGTCAACTTTATATGCCTCTGAATCCAAATAGGAGACATGTTATAAATGACCTTTTGAATCACAACTGATATTATAATGTAAACATGTATACTTATGTGTGGAAGTAGAAAATGTAATAACATGTACCTATACATATTTTTAATTATGGGGGGGAGGTATATTTTCATTTTCCACTTTCTTCATGGGAGGATGGACCACGCTTTATGAAACAAAATGTATATGCTTATGTGAAAATATATGAAGCTCATGAGTAGATGGAAAGAATAATTATATAATATATTCGTGCACATTAGATAATGTAGTGTGGTTTTGAATATATAATTTATGTTCTTGAACAATTACATAAACTAATTTTTTATCATGTATCTCAATAACATTACCATGTAGTTATTCCATACAATAAGTAGATATCATTTTATCTAAAGTATATTCATATTGGGTTCATTAAATTTTTAACCACTCAATTACCATTGATGTATTTCAGGCATTTATGGACTTTATAAGGTAATTATTTATGTTTTTCTATCCAAGGCTATCGTAGTATCATATCAAAGTCCCCTGTGATTGGTAGAAGTAGAAAAGGAGTAGGAACTATGAGAGGGACTACTTACAAAGGAATAACTATATTCCCAAGAGTATATTGTGTTCTTGCATCAAAATATTTTATAAATATATAAGTATCTTTTGAATCATTATCTATATAGTGAAGAGAAAAAAGGGTGTTTTGGTGTGCACATTTTCACTTGATATATTTTCTATCATGAAAATATAGATGGATTGATTGTTAACATGTTCTCGAACAAATATTAAATTTAAATCTGAATCATCATAAAAAAATTCATTATCCTCAAATTTGATCATAATACCTAATGCTTGTTTTATTATTTCTCTACTAATAATTCTATCAAACGAATATCAATATTTACAAAGATGAGGATGGGAATTGTATGTATAATGAACTTATGAATTATCCATGTTATCTTTTTCATTATTTGTAAAATTATGTTTATAAATTTTGAGTGATACATTATCATTCACTTATGGTTGATCCCCTTCAATAGGTGTACTAATAAATATGATATATTAATCAATGGGGTCTTAAATATTGTTATTGAGGTTAAAGAAAAAAATAAACTTTCCAATACATATATAATACTCATAATAAGAATTGACATAAAAAAATTAATATTTTTGTCTAGAAATATATATCTCCATAAGTAGAGTAATAGTGATTATATTTCATTATAGGAGCTTTTACAACAAAACATGATGAATTGATGGAAATATTGATAATTCTCTCCTTGGTGGAGCTTATAATTGAAACATTTAAGGTGGTTGTGATATAGAATTATCTATAAATTTTTATTCATTCTTATTTTCATTTGTTGATCTTATAATTTGTCTTCATTTGAAACTTGACATATAAACTATACAGAACATTTGAAACATATTTGAATTATTTTAGAGTAAGATAATTGACACAACTTTATTTTATCATATGTCTTAGATCATCAAAGGATTTGAATTTATAAAAAATAATGGACTTTTGGAGAGGAGAAAGTAAAATTTGTTTAAAAAATATCTTTAAGCTCATTATAATCCATTTGATTTGTCATTTTTCCATGAATTGTCTTGTACCTTAGAACATATTCACTAATTATTTCATTATACCATTGTTTGAGCTTTGTAATTTCAACATATAATAACTTTTTAAAAAAATATAAAGAAGTGTGTCAAACGCTGATTTGTCGAATGATTTAAAGAATTTAATTGTTGAATATGAATATCATAAAACCATATAAGAGCATACAGTTTTAGATTGATTGGTAAAATATTTGTCAATTTTTTTAAAATTTTCTACATAATTCAAAAAAAGGTGCACTAAAGGCACACGAATGCCATTTAGGATCACCTTTGCCTTCAAAAAGACAAAACTTGGTATACACAAAGTAAACTAGTAATCAATAATATGTTATTTTAGGTTCCAAAGGGATATATAACAAGGAACATGAGTCCATATAAAGAATATCATAAGAAATGTATTTCTTAGTATGTTTAAAATTTTATGATAATTCAATAATAATATGTTCTAGATAAGTAATTGAAGATGTAATAGGAGTGTTAGTAGCATGAGAAATAATAAGCATGTATATATTTTAAAGACCAAGTGATTTCCCTAAACCAAGAGAGGGTGTTATTTAACTAGTAATTAGAATAGATTCAATAGTATAATTAACAAAATTGGAAGTGATATTGTTGGTTCCCTTCTTGTATTTATTTCTAGGCACATTTAATAATGTATCAACCTTTTTAGGATTCTCAAGAATATATTGTAAGAATTTATTATCTTAATTTTAGTGATCATCCTATTCTTGAGTATTATATTCTTATATAATATCCATGACATGCCTCTCAGTATGGCATGGAATAATCAAGGGAAGATCATTTTAAGTTTCACTTGTGATTCCATTTGTAAAATATTTTCTCTTATTCCAAATTTTTTTTAGATTTGGTATTGTAACAAAACATGTTCTTGGAAGATGGATTATACTAAATTATTTCATGAGTGGTAGACATGATATTATATCCAAGACAATAATACACTTTGTTAGAAAAAGGAGCAATAGGATGAGTAATTCCTTGAGAATACTTACCTAATCCCTTCCGAATGGTATACATATACTTTGGTGAATATGTAAATCAAAATCCATATATATTAATATATGTGTAAGAGTTGACTTAGTCTAGTATATAATGTTATATGATGTTTGAAAGAAGAAGATAATGATTTTTGGAATTACTGAATTTTAACCATGTGGATATATGATGAATATTGGGAATCATTTTAGAAGGTTACCTAAAAACTATATTAATGTTTTAGCAATGCTTAGTATAATGAAATAGAGATTGATCAAAATTAATATTTGGAATATTACCAAAATTTAGGAATATATAAATGAAATAAATATCATATTGAAGTGTAGGAGAATATTTTATAAGAAATTGCATAATAATAAAAGAGACTTTCGTTTATTAAACCCATTAAATGTATGATGCATTATGAATTAAAAAATGATAATATATATGAATAAATTATAATGTAGATCATGAAACACTAAGGTGTATGAATATTGTAAAAAAAATTAGGATAAAATAGTGATCTGTATATGTGTTTAAATTCTTTTTATGCTACCAAACAGTTGTTCATTTATTTACTAGTGTCAGTTTCATATTTCATAGCATTAAATACATAGGTAGAACTATGATTGTAGCTTAATAACCCGCATTTTGAGGGTGATTTGAGATTAATTTCCCTAGTTGATATGTTTTTCTCAAGAGCATCACAAATTAAATGGATAAAATAGGTATTGTATTGATATAAGCAAGGACCTAGTCATTTTTGATATACTATGAGGTACGAGGAAAGTAATGCATGTGTATGTTATTGTATTATGCCACATTTTGGTCTAAACCCATCATTTGATGATGTATTTATATATAAAAACATGTAGGAATAAAAAAAAATTAGTAATTAGTTTGATAACATACAAAATACAATTTATAAAACAAGCAAAAAAATGAAAAATAAATGCAAAATAAATGCAAAATATTTTTGCATTCAAAAATCAAGAAAATTTTAACTCAAGTTCATATTTAATATAATTTGAAAGAGATTGAATCATTTTTCATTTGATATTATTCAATATTGAATGATATTTCACTTTAGTGTCAAGAATTTACAAAAAAAAATGGAAGAAATATTATCCCAAAAAATTAAGAAAGAATCATAAGAAATATTTTAAAAATAATAGGTTCACCATAATGTTTAACCCTTTAAATTTAATAAGAACTTAAAATATTTAGAATTGAACTATTTAAATAGAAACGTTGATATGTACTAATGTAATATGAAAATAAATTAATCTATAATAAACTATAAAATTTACTAAAATCAATAAATTACTAAAATAGAAGATTAAGCTAGGGTAAGACAGAGTCCCTAAAACTAAATATAGATTTAATTCTGTATATGTTATGTTATTGTAAACCACATTACATTTCCATATAGATACGGTTATATAAAAAAATAGTGATTGATAGGTTGTGAGGACAAGTCTAAAGGTTGTGGGTAGGGGTACACTATGATATTATAAATCTATTTATGCCACATCTTGGTTGAATGTATTATTTAGTTTTAGATCTTAGTACATGTGACTGCTTCTTGGGCTTGACTATAGAATTTTTTATGTTGATATTCCATGCAAAAGAGCTACAAATGTCAAAACCTAGTCCTACACATGGAATAAATTATAATTAGATAAAAATGGTAGGAAAATGGGTTAGTAAGGATAGCCAAGCTAGCCTCAAAAATCCATTGTAATTGAGCATTGCTTATATACACATTATATTTTCAAACTTTATCAATTACTAATGATTTTTCTCTTGTATGAACTTATTGAGTCTCAATATCTTTGAATGTACACCTTAAGGGGTGCACTAGGAAAGGGGTGGATAAACCATTCATGTTTTTCAAGATTATTGTCCCTATACTACCACTTGTTATCTACACAACCATCTCCTAAAAACATTCCCCTAAGCTTTGCCTCCTTTTTTTCACCCTCCATTAGTCAATTCTGCTTTCATTAGTCCTTCCCTAGCTTGAAATCCTTTTTAACAATTTATAATACACTGTCTAACCCATTGATCCTATACTCTAATTAACAAAACTCATCGAGGGTCTAGGTTGGCCCTTGGCTGACCTAGACTAGGACCTAATTTGATTTTGTCATTAACAATACAAAGTTGATTAGGCCAACCCTATGAACAATTTTTTTGTAAAGGATTATGGTTATATTTATCTAGATATACACATTAATTTCATCATTTATTAGGAAGAGAAGAGAAGAATAAGAGATATATATTTCACATATGCTTATCCACCATTCTACATGAGGAGCATAGCTTTGGGTTTCATAATTTCTTTGGAGATACAGAGCTTGTTATAGAGAAGTATTTTGGATGAATTGATAGGTTGTGTATCCTAAAGCTGATTTATCCTTGTCATCATTACACACCAAAACAACCTCTTGTGAAGAACTTTGTCTAAGTGAGAGATTGAGTCTCTACAGGTTCATCTTCAAAGGTAAGAATTCCTAACTTTGTTCCTCCTTTATAAGAGTAGATAGATATGTATTTGTAGTTATCTCCTATGCATTAGGATTCTATATACAGTGGCACTACTATATGTTTTCTATGCATGTTTAATTTTAATGTTTATTACCCCAAATTTTTTTCACAAACTTTAGTGAGAACTAGATTAGACTTTTAGTTTACTTGTCATTTAATTTTTTGAATATGAAACCATAGTACCTAGTTAGGGTTATTGTTTATTTTTTATTGAATAGAGGATTTGAAACCCTCCCAAGTGATATTATTATGGTAAGAGATCCTTTTGATAGGTCTAGTGGACCCATATTGGTCATGACCCTCAATATCTAATGTATCAATAATTGAAAGTGTATGTAGTATTTATCTTCTCCAAGCTAGAATCGATTTATATATTATTTGCATTTCCCTTTGCATACATTATGGTGAATCCAACATGAATCTAATACTTGTATCTTTTCTTTCACACCATCATTTATATCCTTTTATTATATTTTTTCTATTTGGATTACTATATTAAACTAGTTAGTATAGTTCCAACTTTCTATGTGCGGGTTTAACACACAGTCACTTCAAAATGACTATGTTTTATCTATGTAGATCTATCAACTTTAGGTTACTAGATTGAGTAGTTTGACATAGTATTATTATTTATTTCCATATTTTCATACATTTTCAGACATTTCAATTGTATCTGTTGTTTCCTTTTTTCAACATATAGTTCAACAAACACTACCAAATAGTTCAACATTGTTTGTTATTCTTATTCAACATATAGGGTTTTGTATAACTTGTTTGAACCATTCAACCCAATTTAGAAAATTTGAAATTACCAATTAAGCACCAAAACACACAAAATTTCAATCTAAATCATCTTTAATCCCACCAAGGTTCCTTTCTCATCTCTCTCTATCATTTTAGTTCTTCCTTCAATTTTATTTTTCACAAGTTAGCAATCTTCAAAACTACAAACCTACAACCAACTAGGTCAACTCGGTTAATTTATTGTTATGATCTATCTTCTATTTGAGAGAGATAATCAACATGTTTGACTCTATTCTTAAATACTTTTCTTCTATATAATAATAATAACCCAATCGACTTTATTCTATATTTTTGCATACACTATCACCTAAATCAACTTTGTATTATAATTAATAAAGGAATGCACATCTATTTACTAATAATTAGTTCACATTTCCTTTTTTAGTTGCTTGCATGCTTAGAATAACTCACATAGTCTAAATAGGTGGTTTTTCAAATTACCATTTTAGTTACACTATTTTATTTTTTCTCACACACTACCAAATGAATTAACATTAAAAACACAATTAAATATTTATCTTCCCAAGGCCTACCTACTTGGGTTTCATCAGCAAGGGGGAAGATAACTTGGTTTATTGGCCAAGTATATATATGTAGTTAATGGTATATATTATGAAATCACCCAACACCCTTATCACTATGGTATTGTGAAGTGATGGGGTAGGTCCCAATACCAAGCTAGTACTACTACTAGTAAATATCCCATTCCACCCAAACGTCTTAAAACCAACTTTAGACTACATTCTAGCTCCTTATTTTAGACTACTCTCCTATCACATTAAAATAATAGTTTTTAATAATATAATAACACTTAGGTTGACAAATTAATTAGCATTTACTTTTTAGTTGACTACTTGATCTTTGATCATTATGTGTTGTATTAGAAAACATACATTTTACAACAGTGGAGAAAGTTTTATGTTATGTCCACCAATTAGATCAATATCATTAATCCAATTCTTCATGTTCTTGCTTTGATTATTACTTCCAATTATATTTTAAGTTTATTCACTATTTGAAGACACTATCATCATGGTCGATCTAGTCTCTTATAGACTATGTTTCACTTGCCTATCATCATTACATAGTTGATATACATGCATGTGTCTGCTTATTACTCTATTCAATCCTCTCTTTAGAAATATATAGTCAGCCTAAATGATGGTGTATCCTTATCAACTTGTTTAGCCTTCTTGTCTATAATACATAGTCAACATGAATGACTATGTCTTTATTTTTCTATTCTCTTCCTTGGGTTATAAAATAAAGTCAACTAATTTGACTCTATATCATATTTTATGGATTTATCTTTGCATCATCATCATCCTTCTTAACCTTTCTCTTCATCATGAACATCCTATTTGAGGAAAAAATAAAGTTAAACTCAATAGATATGATGAAATTTACCAATCCCAACAGGTTTCCCCATAAATAGCTTATGTCTTCCACTTTAAACAAAAGTAATGTTCATGTGGCCACTTGCATTAAAAATTATGGGATTATTCCTCATGCATCTTCAGTTTCTAACTATTTATTATCCTTATAAGATCAACTTGAATTAGAGTATACTTCAAAAAAACTTTTTTTCATTATTGAATTTCCTCAAAATTGAGGAAAATACCCTTCCATTAGTTACAACCTGATGATAAGTGGTCATAAATAATAACCCCATTCCCCTTCCCCCACATTCTTGCATGGATTTTGGGGTAATTTTTATCTCAACCTCTTCCTTCTCTTTTGACTCCTCATACTATGACCTCTTCTTCCTTGAATTATTCTACTTACATTCCTAATATTTCTACTAACATGGTAGGTTCCACATCTAGTGGTCCCTTTTCAAGACCCGCCCTTATCAATAACTCCACTAGTGTATAATTTCTACCCATGGTAACCATGCCACTACTGCCTCATTTTCTTCTAATCCTTCTACTAGTACATATTTCACAATAAAAGCTAATCATGCCACTAGTGCCTCTTTTTCTACCAACACCTCTCAAGACACTAGTGTCACACATTACAATACTCATAGTGGTACCCAAGCCACTAATACCAAAGCTAATACTTTACATGATATGCATACTAATCAAAATACCACCTAAACCCATCCAATTTTGTTACAAAATCTCAACCAAATGAACATTGTATGATCCAATAATGACAACTAAATAATTCAAATGCTGAATCACCTTATTCATCTCTAAAACCAACCTCAATAGGTGAAATGGTGATTGTATAATCAAAATCCCCTTCCCACCCCACCCTTAGGGATTCTGATGCAAACCTTATTTTTCAACCACCTATTGATGGTAAAATGATTAAACATCTTCAAACCAAACCTCTTACACCTAAAATTGCCAAAATAGATATAACATGTATCACCACTACCATTAAACATAGATTGGGTCAAGTTAAACATTGTTTCCACTGCCAATCTCTTAGAAAAAAACCTCTCTAAAGACACTTTAGATTGGTATAATCAACTCAAGTCTCATTCAATCACTATTTTGGAAGATTTATTTAACTCTCTAGTACAAGATTTTCAAACTAGTGACCTCCTTGAGAATACCTTGGCTGATTTTATTAATTATAAGAAACTTGATACTAAAACCACACAAGATTTCATCACATAGTGAAAGACATTATCCAATAATTGTGAACACAACATGGTGGGTAGGGTTCATTCAATTATGCCATATAAAAAAATTTGTGGAGGTCCCAAGGTAAATTGGATTTATAAAAGTGGTAAATCAGTTTGTAAGGTGTATTATTACATAACCACATCATGTGATGCTACATAATGATTCATATAATACCTATAAGGTTTTTCACAAGAATGCAGATAGAGGAAGACAAACACAACTGAACTATCAAGAAATGTTGATGAACAATGACATAATGATGACAAATGATGGCAAGATGTAAAAAACATTGACATAATGTATGCAAACAACATTATATGAACAAATTTTGGCATGATAGGGAACAAATTATAGTACCACATAGATGAATGTCGACATGATGCTCATGAATGTTGATATAATAAAGCCATATAAAGGCATGTTGTATATGTTCAACATCAAAGCTTAGATAATACCCAAATAATATAGATGACTATCAACATGATGCAGATGGGCATCTACATAGTGTAACCCAAGTGTACACCAACGTCATGTATGTGCCCAATGGCATGATGTAGACAATTGTCAATATCTTACAGATGAATTCCTATGCAACCCAGTACTATTTCATGGCTCTATAGGTTTGATAAATCTGTATTTAGATGCCCACTCATACTTAAATGACCTTACAATTGTCCATGTATTTTTATTTATCCACATAATTATTTTTGTCCCTTTTCAACTAGAGATTATTTTGGTTTCATCACAGTCTCATATGAAGATTGTATTGGGTGAGTATATATCTCATTTGGTGTTAGTAAACCATCATCGACTCCAATACTTATGATGTCATATCTCGATTTCCTTGAATTTAGTGGGATAATGGGTATTTATTTCTAAGTGACTTCTTTTAGGGGAGGTATGCATTAAAAAGCATTATACAAGTCTTCAATACTTTTATCAGTAAATTCTACATGTAAACAAATTGGGTGAGATTATTTTATAATAAACACCAATACTAAAATATAAATAAAAAACATTAAATCAAATAATATTTATAATTTAGTACCTATGTTTAGAATTTCATTCCCATGTATGTCTACCAATTTAGGGATAAATTCAATACCTTTATCAATGGATTCTTCATGAAATATTGTTGTAGACCTTGCTATTATTATTTAATCCTTAAAATAATATTTAATTAATTAAAAAAATGGTATTCTATGAGTTAGTACCTCTATTTGGCATTTCAAATTCATACCCAGGTATGTCTTCTTGTGGATATTTTTATTCAAAATATTTATTAGTGGGTTATACATGCAAAATGGTTTAAGACATTTAAATTATTATTTAACTTTAGCACAAGCCAATAAATAAAAACCACTAGTTAATTGAAAATTTAATAAATGTGTTTGGTGTCTAGCTAAAATGAGTTAATAGATTATTTTGGTTTTTGAATTTCATATAGGCCTCAACATTTTTATCATAAGCCATATAATCAACCTTATAGAGCCATGGATGAAATAAGATCAACAAAAAAATGAAGACAATTGACAAAAAATAAAGATGCTTAATAAATGAATAAGGAATCAAGATTGTAATCAAATATAAGGGTATCCAATGGCAACCTAAGGGATCCTGACAATAACCTATTAGCATCTAATGGTAGCCTACTAGTGTCTAACTGCAGCCTGTTAGTGCCTAATGGTAGCCTATGGGTGCTTTATTGTAACCTACTAGAGCTTGAATAGAGATAATTATAACCCACATGTAGACTACCAGAGTTTGACTAGAGATAAATGACATCTACTCATAGAATATCAATGTCTAACCATAGGTTTCAAGCATATACCTATAGGATATTAGTGTTTACCCACAAACTATCAGTGTTTTCCCATAGGCTACATGCATATACTCATAGACTACTATCATCCACCCATAGATTAGTAATATCCACCTATAGTTTATCAGCATCCACTTTCAGTCTATTAGCATCCATCCACTACCTATCATTGTCCACCCATAGAAATCCTATCATCATCCACCCATAACCTACTTTCTTCCACTTTCATGCTACAATTAGTTGTCAATAGAATATAGTCAAGCACCCATAGGCTACCATAAAGTTCCCACACTTCGAAGAAGCCATCAGGCACCGTCAAGTTTTTGTTAGATGCCCTTGTGTTTAATTACCATGATCGAACTTAAATAGTAGTAAATGGAATTATAGTTAAAAAATACTAAGAAATTATATTTTAAAAACTTATTCCATACCTTGCTAAAAATTGTTGATTTTTTAGCCCTTCTCAAACCTAAAATACAAACCACTGAAAAAATTCCTAAAGTCACCTGATGGCATATTGGAAAATTTTGATACTATTACATTTATATGAGGAGATTTATATTCAAATGTAGGAAAACCTCTCCTGGAAATTAACTTTGACTAAACAAATTTAGGTGATCCTGCCCTATTGACATCGTACTCCACAAAAATTACTAAATGCTGACTTTGAAAAGTGGAATATTCATAGATTAAAAAAGATTCACCACTAAAAAAAACATTGATGGTGAAATATAACCTCTTTAATATATTCACGAATTCTCTCTATCCTAAGTTTCATTATCATGTTAGGACTCTCTCTCCATGACCTTTGGAAGAGGCCCTTGACCAAGCCAAGTGCCAATATTTTATCATGTGTTAGTTTGATCCATCCCAACATCTTGTGTACACCTACATGCTCATCAGAAATAAAAGTCATCATATCCTAATGATGGTGTAACTTATTCCTATGATACCATTCATAATTTTCAATATATTTCTCCTGGCTCTATTCTGAAACAACCTTCCCCTTTAAACCACATCCTTAATACTTAATCTTATCAAATAAATAAAATCAATGTTCATATTCCATTATCCTTAGTCTAACTCC
Source organism: Torreya grandis (assembly GCA_037957365.1). Classification (NCBI taxonomy): domain Eukaryota; kingdom Viridiplantae; phylum Streptophyta; class Pinopsida; order Cupressales; family Taxaceae; genus Torreya; species Torreya grandis. The sequence continues at coordinate 177,004 of JARHVA010005402.1, forward strand.
AAAAGATTCTATCAGGCCTCTTCCATGAGAGATTCATCCCACTCACCACATGAAATCATATTATGATTTAAATATATTCTATTGATTTTATGCTTGTTGGGGTCACTCATGATACTTGTATGCAATTGTGTAACTTAGGTATGGATTTCCTCCTTAGTCTAAATTTGGATCATGATTTCCTCATTTTTAAATGTCAACAAGATTATGTAATTTATTTCACATCTCACAAGACACAAAGTAAAAATCATGCTTTAAACTAGGATAATGCACATTTGGCCATTTACAAAGATCCTCTTTATAACCATCAAGATAATAATGATAAGTGTAATCTTCCCACCAATAATGTTGACAGTCTTATAGACCAAACTCCTAAAGAGAATGTGGTAAATATGAATAATATGAGAAGGTTAGTTTTTTTCATTGATTCTCATCCTACTCACAAACACCAATCATCTCACACTTTTAATGTTATCTAAGATTCTTCCCCAACTTACGTAATAGAGTTGGGGTAAGACGACATTATCTCTTTTGTTGGCTAAATAAAAAAAATTACATTAGATAACACCTCTCATACCATTTATAAAATTTCCTCAACCTCTTTACCCATTGACAACATCATCCAACCTTATAATACCACTTATTTAAATTAATCACAAGATAGATCTAATTCAACCACCCAATCCTCTCAATACAATCAGTGAATTTATCACCAAACTAAACCTCTCACTTCTTATCAACACACACTTACATGAAGTTCTAAGCCTCCTTCTAGGGATCTTCTCCAAAATAATTCACCTCTATTTAGTAGTCCAGTCGTAGGTTATGATGAATGGGACTCTATCATGGAGTTTACCAATCTCCTATCTCAAATTCCCTTTCTTGAACTCATGTGCACTTATACACATCATCAGAAACACCTTATGTAAATCCTATTCAAAATGAACATCCCCCATCATCCCTTAGTAGGATATGAAGATACCTTATTTAGATCATAAGATAACATTTCACAATAATTTTAAGTGATGTGTATACATGTTGATGAAACAATGGGCACTTCTCTCTCTCTGAATTTACTATTGTTTATATAGATGATATTATAATTCATGTGGGTGATCTTTCCATCTTTATAGGCATTCAAATTGGTCACATCCAAATCAATCATGGTTTGATTGATGAGGTTTCAGTTACTTGTGATGCCTATCTTGACTTCATTAAAAATATAAAATACTGTAAGTTTAATATTAATTCCACACACAACACATGTCAAGGTTATAAATGAAGAAAAATTCATTCTTTACATCATGTGTGACTCCATATTACCTTCTTACTTATCACTATTAAATTTTAAGTTATGATCTTCAATTTTTCCCTCTCCTATAATATCTTGCTCGGTAGATTATAGACTCATTGTACAAGGGTTGTCACTTCTTTTGACCCATGTGTTAAGTTTCATCATAATGATGAAATATATAAGATTCAAGACAACACTAACCCTTGAAATTTTAAACAATTCTAAGACCCTAGTGCTTTAAAAATTCCAACCCTTGCACCCTCAATTGTTCTATTCTAATAACCTTAATGTTTTAATTTTACTCTCAACTCTATGCTAGGTTATCACGGTTACCCCAAACTCATCAAGAGTATAACACCTAACCTCTTAGATTATGATTATAATGCATTATATGAGATCAAAAATAATATAATATTTTTGATATCTATCCTCATCTCATTTCCCATCATTCACAATCTTTGAATTCATATTCCCATAAACAACTTAGAGTTGATATACTCATAGTATTAACTAAGAATTAAGACTCTATTGATCATGATACCTCTAACGAGAAGTTCACATCTGCATTCATTATCATGGTTATACATTAGACAATCCATTTGTAGGAGGTCTTGTGCAAGTTAGAGATTATGACATCCTTCATTAACATTCTTCTTTGTTTCACTCTTTCTGTTTATCTTATCACATTCCACATTATATCATTCCCAATTTTAGAATTATTCTTCTTTTTTGTAAGGTAGAGATAGTGTGTTCACATGACACACCTCTAATTTATGAATAACCTCTTAGGAGCATGCTTATATATCATGATATGACTAGTCCCTGTCACTTAAATATATACCTAGATACCTATAGCTTACTTCTCCCTAAGATATTTGTTACTATTCTTAAGCCTTTTATTGCATCCTGCTCCTTGGTTGAGCCTAGTTTAGATTCTATTCCCACTCTACCTTTAGTTTATTCTCTCCACCATCCCCACATCACCTTAGTGATGGATTTTTTATTTATTTTAGCTTGCTCTTTTACCCACCTAATGGGTCAATCATATAAACTATCACATTCATAGATTTGTTAGTCATTGGATGAGAGATTATAAACTAGAACATCCTTCCCTAGCTTCTACTTCCACTCCATCTATTATTACACCCATAAAGTCTAATAAAAAAATTTATGGTGCTTCTAAGACATGGATAATCATTCTTCCACCCATTGTCAAAATCTTAAAAAATATATCAACACTTTACGTCCTACTCTTATTTAGCCTAAAGACAAAACTATACATCCTTCCAAATTATTACCTAAGTATATTACTAAATATTTAGAGGTATATTATGGCACCAATGCAGTACCCATCACACCGATCATTACTGCATTCTCCAGCAACATCTTAGGATCACCTTATGACCATTCCTACACATACTACAACTCCTCCCACAAGTCACCCATGCAAAAAGAATCCCCATTCTTTCCTCATGGTTCCTCTAGCTATGGTCCTTATTTCCTTAAGGGTTCTTCCACCTATGGTCCCTTATCCACTTGTTTTTCCTCCACCCATGGATCATTCTTCACCTATGGTCCCTTATCCATTGGTGGCTCCATATCCATAGATTCCACTCATATTCCTTATCCTGAGTATCATATGCATGATGGGCCTCATGAGCATGATCCTTTAGTCATGCCTATATTTTATATCAATGAGATTTGATGAGAAGTAATTTCTTATCTTTCACTAATGATCAATAAGACCCTTTCTACAATTAGGGTCCATCTTCACAAATATCTATTAGATATTATGGACAATGTTTGTGGCCAAATTTACTAGTATTTATGAACACAACATGGTTTTACTTTACGTTCCTCTTCATTTTGTATCATAAATGTGTTCAAATTTTATATTTACCTATGATATATATCATTTATCTCTATGTCAAATTATTACCTCATTTATTGTCTTATATGGCTATTTATATTTTGCATTATACATTTTTTATGGTGTCATTTTCTTTCTTTATGATTTCTTATGGATTATTTTCATGATTACATGATTATCTTTATAAATTCATTTATTTCCATTGATGTCTTGTTATTTTCTCACGATTTTTTACTTATTTATCTCTATAACATAGATAATAATTATTGTGAGTTGGTTATACAAACCTTTCTCCCCTTAGTAATCCTTGTTTACCATGTGGTCAGTTATCAAACAAGACATCTCATTATGATCCCATTTTATCAATCCGTCTGGGATCTCCCTTTATTCTACTTATATTTGCTTTTACAAAATAATAATACATATGTTTGGAACATGAGATAACATATTGATTCATAAGTAAGCCTAAGTGTTTTAGTTAGTCATGTATTAGCTTCCTTTCACCAAAGTCTAAGGTGTATTATTGTTTATAAATTTATCCCTCATGTTGGTTATTTGACATTTTTATTGAGGGAAAATTATAAAATCCATAAAATTCAAAATCCGAATCATTTAAATAAAAGACAATTATACAAAAGGCAACATTCAAAATTTGAAAAGTTTAATCACACTAAAAAACATGATTCAAAGAACATCTCATTTTTTCTAATGAAAGCTCAAATTCCATAATTAACCTCATGATAGAGTCAAGGTCCATTGGAGTGTAGTAGGCTAGTACATTGGGAAATGATAATAAAAAAAATATTTTAATACTACCTACTTTTTCACACAAATAACAAATCTTTGTAGTAGACTGACAGCTCTATAAGAGGTCCTAAGGAATGGGGAACACATTGTGGGAAGGTAGGTCCATTTATATTTTCTTGCTCAAACAATTTACATAAGTGTATTTTAGTATCTCACTTATTTGTATATACAACTCTTTACTTATTGAGAACAATGCATCCTTTGTATATTGATGGTAACTAGCCACTTAGGGTCTTTTCTATGTCCTTACTATGCCTCATATTTCCTAAGGTCTTCTCATAGATGCCTAATTTTTGATTTTTACATTCCATCTTTCATTTAATATAATCCTAATATTTCCCCTTGAGAAATATTATTTTTTTTAATGATCACTCCCCTTATGGATTCCATTTGTGACTTGTAGTGTAAGACCATGGATAGGAGCAAGCCTTCCTCACAAATTAAAAAATTACCATTCCAAACATTCATTTTAACATATTTTCCCAATCATTTCCACCTCATTTATATTCCCTTTGTGATTTTTAGTGTAAGAAAATACATACGATTACGCCTTCCTCACAAAATTTTCCAATACTAAGTCACAATCAAATTACATGTGCCAAATTTGAGATAAGTAGTGATTAATTATGAGTTCCACATAATTATAACGATTACCATCTTGATATAATATATTTTGTGATTAATCAATTTATTATTCACTTTTATCTTCCCATTTTTTGATTGCATGTAAGACTAGAAACATTTTTCTTAATTTTTTCATACTTCCTAGCTTAGATTAGTTTGATCAATTTATGTTCATTTTTTCATTTTTTTTTCTCTTTTATACTTCCCAACATGATTTATTATTATGGATTGACTTTTTAAAAAAAAATTATACCATTTTCCTTTCATGTGCCTTTTATTTTATTACATTATTTTCATACTTCCCAATGTGATATAATGTGATTTTAGTTGTTTTAGTTTGGTACAAATATTTTACATGGTTTAAAAACATTTTGTTATCCCTTTTAACATGTTTTGATTTATTATATTTAGTCATGTTTTTTATAAACATTTTCCCTCATGACATAGTCTATTGTACATTTGTTTTCGATTACTTATACTTTTCCAAGTCATTTCTACCTCTTTCTTTTGAGCCATGACTGTATATCACATATTTATAGAAAATAAAACATTCCACATACTTCCCATAGCATATAAAATAATATCTAGATAAATGTGATAGAAAGAAATATATCCATGCATCAACATCTACAACCAAATACAACTCATCAGATAAAATCCCACTATCAAAATCAATATCTATATATATCATGTAATATATATGATACAAAGTAAAAAATACAAAATAGCTCTAGCTCTATGGTTTGGGTCCATCATGTCTATCCTATTGCCTAGCCATGCTACCCATATATACATGGAACAATCCCCTATGAATTATACACTATAATGAGGTAGTCTAGGATATCAATCTTGCTACATGTCCATATAGATTGGCCACCTAGCCCTATACCTATCCAATATAGATAGTAGTAACCATATATGATACTCTCTCCTCAACCAAGGCCTATAAGGCCTTTGGATCTTTATTTCCCACCCCTATCGGTGGTTTTAATCCATCTGCATGTGCTTGTTACTTCCTCACAACCTCCACCACAAGTATAAAATAGCCTACAGAGGTTGGGGTAGATGGTACCATAGGAACATCTAGATTGATGTATTTGTATAGAACTAGAACCCCATTTAAAATTTCATGGTGCTAACCATAAGTATATATCCCCATCTGATCTCATTTATCTCAAGATTTACAAAACAAAAACAAGATAGATAATAGATCACATATATATCTCAAAATCTATTTATCTATAATAACCACATGTAGCTAGTATATTATATCAAATGTTAAATAAAAATCACATTTGTCACCAATGCCTATCCCACCAACCACCATCTCCATGTTTGTTTTCCCACTGAGCACAGTCTCTACATTTGCTCATCCCCTGAGACCCTCCTCCATGGATGACCTCTACACTAATGAAAAGATAGGATTCACCACTCATGCCCAACATGACCCTCACCTAAGTGGTGTTTTTATATATCAGATGTGTCTTGGAATGGATATTAGTTCATTGTATATTATCACCTTCACTTATGACTATTCTTAGAGGTGGTGCCTCTATCTTTGGTGTGGCCAATGTGGTTACTATTATTGATTATATAGTGGTTCCTAATGAAATGTTTTATTTGGTGCCTATTGTTTACCTACATCCACATCCATGTCTTCCTCTTCCCCATCTAATTTATACCATTCTCAACTAGTCCATTATCTGACATGACGTGACCTAATCATAGATATTTCCACTAGTACTCCTTTTCTTCGTCTCCCCCTCAGATTTATAACATGTCATACCCAATAGACAAGCATTACTAGATGGATAATTTGGTGTGATAGTCAAACATGCCATATAAATTATGTCATCATATGTAGATCTACCCATAAGGTATAGTGGCTTGTGATGCACACTCGTGGAAACCCTATTGTAATAGTCAATAAACTAGGCCATATAGTAGCAATGTCCATGTATGGATGCCACATGATCTCTTCTCTTGGGATAGTATAAAATTTTGGAACATAAGACACAACTTGAGATACATGGTCTTACCTCCATCTAATAAATTTAGGTAATCTATGATCGACCACATGGGGTAACTCAACTAGCTAATACACAGGGAACCTCTCATATATCCAAGCACTCATCAAAATAATAGACCCCATTATATTCTCCCTTATGGATAAAATCCCATACATATCATGAATGATATGGACCCAAATGATAGCCTCAAATTAAATAATTACTCCCTAATTCAAAATGAATGGACACAAGGCTATCGAGTATAGTGGTACCATGTCATCAAACTTGTGACATAACACTTGTGTTATCAAAATTTTGATCATGACCTTCCAGATGTTTATAATATTCATAATACATAAATCAAATAAACTAACCTTTAATCGTAGGTATATCCTATCCAATCCCATTACCCACTAGAAAAGGTTTTTTTAGTGGTGAATCTTCATTAATCTATAAATATTTCATTTTTCAAAGTCAACATTTGGTGATTTTTTTGGAGTGGCCGACAAGGTAGGATTGCCTAAATTTTTGGGATCAAAGTTAATCTTGATGAAAGGTTCACATAAATTCTAATATAAAATTTCCTCATATAAATGTAATTTGGTAGTACATAAAATGCAAGTCTAGAGGAATTTTTCATATACCATCAGGGAACTTTAAGAATTTTTTTGGTGATTTGTATTTTAGGTCTATAGAGTGATTTAAGACTCAATAATTTCCTACAAAGTTTGCAATTATTTTTTTCAATATAATTTATTATTATTTTCTAACTATAATTCCATTTACTTCTCTTTAATTACCATCATGAAAATTAAGCATGAGGGTATCTGATGACATCCTACAAGTGCTCAATGGAATCCTATGAGTGTGAGTGCTTGATGGTAGCCTATGGGCACATGACTAATTCTACCAGTACCTAATGGTAGCATGTGGGTAGGTGATAGTAGGTGACAAGTGGATGAAAATAGGCCACCTATGACAAATTGATGATAGGTAGTGGGTTGATATAAGTAGACTTTCAACAAATGTTGGTAGTCTATGGGTAGATGCCAATAGTCTATAGGCAGATGATGCTAATGTATGGGAAGACATAGACATTCTATGGGTAGATGTTGGTAATCTATGGGAAAACATTGTTAACCTACAAGTGGAACTTGTTGGTCTATGGGTGGATGTTATTTATATACATTTAGATGTTGATAGATTGTGAGTGGGAACTAGTTGTATCTACTTGAGCACTAGTAGGCTACAGTTAAGCATCCATATGCTACTATTAGGTACTAGTAGAATATAGTCTAACACTAGTAGGATATCATTAGATGTCATTAGTTTTTATTTATGCACTCATAGGCTACCATTAGATTCCCTCATGTTTGATTGCTATTGTGATTAATTATTTATCTATCAAGTATCGTTGTTTATTGTCAATTTTCTTCAATTTTTTATTGATTGTCTTTCATCCATGGCTCCAAAATATTGATTATATGGCTTGTGCTAAAAACATTAAGGCCTCCAAGAAATTTTAAAAACTAAATAGCCCATTAACTTATTTTATCCAGACACTAAACATAGGTAATATATTTTTCATTACCTAGTGATTTTTATCTATTGGCTTGTGTTAAATTTAAATAATAATTAAAATGTATTAAATTATTTTGCATGCAGAACCCACTGATAACTCATTTGAATAAATTTATCCACATGAAGACGTACCTAGGTTTGAATTTGAAATTCCAAATAAAGGTACTATCTCGTAGAATATCATTTTTTAATGAATTAAATATTCTTTTAAAGATTTAATAATAATGATAAGGTCTACATCAATATTTCATGTAAAATCCGTTGATAAAGGTATCAAAGATATCCATGAATTGGTATATATACTTGGGAATGAAATTCCAAACATTGGTACTTAATTATAATTATTATTTGATTTAATATTTTTTATTTACTTATACTTTAGTATTGGCATTTATTAAAAAGTAATGTCATACAAGTTTTTTACATGTAGAATTCAATGATAATAATAATGAAGACTTCTATAATGCTTATAAATATATACCTCCTTTGAAAGAAATCTCATAGAAATAAATAACTACTATCCCACTAAATTGAAAAAAACAAAGATATGCCATAATAAGTAGTGGTGTCGATGATGATTTCCAAACACCAAATGAGATATCAACTCAACCAACATAATCTTCAAATGAGACTATTATGCAACTAAAACAATCTCCAATTAAAAAAGGCACTAAAAACTATGTATATGAAAAAAAAATACATGGGCAATTAGAATGTAATTTAATTATGATTGGACATCTAAATACCCATTTATTGAACCTATAGACCCAAAAAATAGAACTAACTTGTATAGGTATTCATCCATAAGATGTTGATGATTACTCATACCATGTCATTGAGTGCCTTCATGATGTCAGCATACACCTGGGTTACACTGCATAGATACCCATCTGCATCATGCTAACACTGATCTACATTATCTGGGCATTATCTAAGCATCAATGGTGAACATTTTTAGCATGCCACCATGCATCTATATTCTACCAACATTCATCAACATCATGTCAATGTTTATCGATATGACATTTTTATTTGTCCCATATCATGTTGGTATTCATATACATAATGCCGATGTTCACCTATGTTATATCAATGTCCACCTATGTCTTGTCATTTTTTGGTGGCACTATGTTTTCATTCATTTATATTTCTTAGGCATTCCACTATGTTTTCCATCCTCCATCTACAATGTTGTGATAAACCTAGTAGGTCATGTGTGATTCACTACATGGAATCACATGATTCACCTATGTAATGATATGCCTTCCAAATTGATTTACCACCATTAAAAATCTAATTCACCTCAAGACCTATTATATGGACCACTAAAATGAACCTTACTACTAGGATAATGCTCACCTCTCCTCTAGATCATCTAGTGTCCTAGTGATCTCTAATGTCCCTCCTATCGGTAGTCCCAAAATGCATGGACATCATGTAGCATGATACCCACCTTAGTGGTATCCCCATCCACAACCCATAGAAAATTATTGGTAAAATGTTCCCATACTCTAAGGAACATGATAACAAGATCAAAACTAAGCAAGATGCACCTCATCTCCATTATGGCTCCAAATCCCAATGTGACCAATCACATTCTATCCACGTCCAGTCAATCAATCCATTAGATTTGGTAGCCATGACACACATATCAATCAATAATACCTCTAGTTTCTCTACAAAATATTAAACAACAAAGGATATATCAGACTTCCATGTCATAAATAATCAAAATACATTCTTAAAATGTAAAAAATTATCCATTTTGGATTTAGTTTGTCAATTTTCTATGGCATTAGGCCATTTCAATACTAATTGGCCTTGTGTTTTATTTGTAATACTAGATCAGCCCTTTTAATTTCCTACTAGATCAACCCTATCACACATAGTTATTCTTTATCCCTTACCAACTAAGTCAGCCTACTATTACGTATTCATCCCCATTTTAGCATACTAAATCATCCCATGGCTACTTAGTTGGCCTTACCATTCCATTTCACCTTATAGACTAAGTCAACCATATTGACTCTATTCATCCATAGTGATGATGTTTTTCCCATTTACCATAAATGCCTTGGGAATTTATTGGTTTGACATCTTCCTAACCAATACCCCATTTTACCCCTAGTTTACCTAAAACATTTGTAGGGTTTATTTCAATTGCCTAGATTTTTCCTACCCATCATTTTTATATTTTAAGCTCAATTTCAAATAAAAATACTCAAAAAATTGAAATTTTCAATTGCTTACCTATGTTACACTCACTATGGCCATTATGCATCCTGTTAATTTCTGTAGGTTTACCTCATCCTTACTACATTTGATACCTTCACATTTCTTGTGTTTCCTTGTTTATTTACATCACTAAGGGATGTAAAGGTATGTATCTTTCAACATTTTACTTTCATTTATCTTATTTTCTCTTTAGTATAATTTATTTAGCTATAGATTTATGTGTTACTATGTTCTTTTTCTAAAGCACCATCACATCTTAAACCTACATGACACCTGAAGTGATTATATTTAGACATATGTATACACATAATATTTTCAAATTTAATAAATTATTGATGATTTCACTCTCTTAAGAACCCATCATGTCTCAATCTCTCTGATTGCACACCATAAGGGGTAAACCGAGAAAGGGGTGATAGACCATTAGTGCTTCACATAATTTGTGTCCCTATACTATCACTTTTTATCTAAACAAACATATCTAAAAAACATTTCCATAATCTTTGAATCCTCTTTTACACCCTCCTCTAGTCATTTTATACCTTCATTTTCCCTTCCCTTGACCAAAATCCTTATAAAAAATTTATGATACACTATCAAACCCACTGGCCCTATACCTTAATTGACAAAACTCATTTCAGCTCTAGATTTTCCCTTGGCTGACTTAGACAAGGACCTAATTTCATTTTTTCAATAATGATATACAGTCGATTGGGTTGACCTTATTAGAAAAACTTCTAGAAAGGATTAGAGTTAGATTAAACTATATATACACACTCATTTTATAATTTATTAGGAATATAAGAGAAGAAGAAAAGATTTATATTGTGCATCTACTTATCCACCACTACACTTGAGGAACATAGTTTATGATTTCATACTTTCTTTGGAGATACAGATCTTATCTTGTTGAAAAGTCTTTTGGATGCATTGATAAGTTTCATATCCTAGAGCTTATTTATCCATGTCATCCTTACATACCACAACAACCTATTTCTAATTACCTTGGCCAAGGGAGAGATTGAGGCTTGGTAGGTTTGTATTTAAAGGTAAGTATTCCTAGCATTATTTCTCCTTTGTAAGAGTAGATAAATATGCATTTATACTTCTCTCCCATTCATTATGATTTCATATACATTGACATGAGTATATGTATTTTATTCATGTTTAATTTTAATGTTTATTATCCCTATTTTGTGCCATAAGCTTTGGTGAGCACTAGATTAGACTTTCACTTTACTTGTCATTTTGTTTTATTAATATGAAAACATATGAACTAGTTAGGGTTATTGTATATTTTTGCTTAACTAGTGGCTTTGTAACCTTCCCTAGTGATATTATTATTTTAAGAGATCCTTTGGATAGGCTTAGTAGATCCATCTTGGTAATGACCTTAAATATATAATGTATAAAAAATCAGAAGTGTAAATAGGATTTATATTCTTTGAACTAGGATTGATTTATAGATATGTTGTATTTACTTATGTATACACTGACTACATAGCCCAAATGGATCTAAAATCAATTCATTTCTCTCTCCTATATAATTTGTGTGATCCATGATGATGAAACAAGAATTATTTTAGCTAGATGATTAATTAAATTGTATGACAATATATTCCAAAGATTTGAAATATGATGAAATAACACTCTTTTGCTTAGTGTGATGATTTTTCTAGAGAGATTAAGTGGGGATAGACTAAGTAACCTTGATTTGTTTTCATAAGAGAATATTTATAATAATTTTGTTAACTTACCTACCAAATAATCTATATAATTATTTTGAAACATATCAATTTCAAAAAGTAGTCATTGTAATATGGGAGACAATGTTGTACTAAGGGATAAGTATTCTAGACTTGTCCTAGATGACTAAAGACTATTGGGACATGTTTGACAAGAAGTTTTTGGATAAATAAGAATGAATTCAACTGAGATATTGATTTTTAATGATATTTTAATTTTTTAAAATATTGTGAAGGATATATTATATATTATGAGTTAACGAAATGGTGATTAGACCAAGGGTAAGGATGTCAAGAATAAATTTTATTAATTATTTAAAATTAATTATATGTGTCTATATAATGATATTAGTATTGGTTCACCATCATGTTTTATAGTATTTATGGACTATCATACGTGACATACATTTACATAACCTAATGGGATGGAAGCACTAGTGATGTTACCAACCTATTATTCATATTAAATACTACATGGTAACAAGTATTATTATATGAAAACTACTAACCTATAGATGCTAATTCAAAATTTTTTTCTGTATTCACTCTTGGATTATCTCCCTAGTATAAATATAAAAAATAATGGGCATTATTGATTTCACTCAAGGTTTCACTGAAATAAGATTGTGTTACATTTCACCTTACGGATTCCATGAATGAATATACCAATAGGAAGTAGATTCAAAAGATGCATGGGGTGCAAGTAAATATCTATTTATTTTATTTATTTTGTGATTAAGTCAATAACATAAATATATATTTTTTTAGATTATATAAAATAGGGTGTTTACCATACCAACATAAATATTAAATATGTATACATTGTAGTTACTATATTTAGAATTGACCAAGAAAATAGGGAAGAGAGTCAATTAGCTAATTTCATAATATACATTAATCTTCACCTAAATCATAATCCTTATAAATATTTTGTTTTATACTTGCAACTAGCTATACTAGGAAAGAAGAGATCAAAACCTATACAAAAACTATTAGTGAAGCCCAAACACTTGAGGTGACTAGTATTGTACTCTATTTATTGGTATTGTCCTATTAAATGTTGAATTCTTTTGTTCCTCTTACTTATTCCATTATTTAAATAGATTATTTTTTTTACTTTTTTCTTCAACATGTACATAGATCCTAATTTTATTCTCTTTGCCTTTAATCATTAGCTTCCCTTTCAAAATAGATTGAATTATTATTATTTTTTATAAATATGGGTTAGAAATCGCCAACCACTCCATAATGAGTGTTTTAGCATGCCATGCATTTTAATACTTTGAATACTATTAAAACTTAGCATAGTTATCCCACCTATTTATGTGTATTAACCATCACGACCATGATATAATTCAATGAAAAGCATCACCTTTCGACACTTGAAAACATAAAAATTCAACATGGATCCTAGGGATAATTTTTGAGGAGTTTTTAGACATGAATTATTTATTTTCAATATCTTAAGAAAGTTCAATCAATTTATTAAACTTATTATGAGCTTCCCAAATGAGTGGTGCATGAACATAACATAGATTTGTATTTCTTTATGAATCCTCAATATTTATCCCATATTTGACATGAAATATGTTTATGCTAACAAAATGGAAACATCTAAATATTAAAATTAACCATTTACGGTCAATGAACACTAATGGTATAGGTAGACACTTATGTAAAATCATATACAACTAATTGTTTTCAACAATATTTAGAGAGGGATAGTCGTTGATGTGTAATATTACAATAATATACTCAGGGTTATAAATATTTATTGAATAAAATAAAGATATACTAAATATTTGTGATGGGAAATTGGATTTTTAAATTTAATATATTGGAAAATGTGCACAAGTTTAAAATGTGTATGTATAAATCCATGTGTGTAAAGATATCTAAAAATTCATGTTTACAATTTTCTAACACTAAATTTTGGTATCTACACTAATGAGTATGCATAAAAAACCATGGATGGAATATTTTATAAAATAAGAATTATTTTTTATAATGTAATGTTTTTGTGTTCCATAAATCTCAATGAAAAAAAACTTGATAAATGACAAATATGTTAGAAGATTGACAGTGTATTATTTTATCAATAAGACATTGGCATAGATAAATGTGACATACTATTTTTAAATAATGAATGTGGATCTAAAACAAATTGTGAAAAGCTACAAATTTTGATTTTTTGGTCCCAAAAAATTATTTTGCAATTTCTTATATGCAAAACATGATTCTTATGCTTCTCATTTTAATTATGTATTACATCATAATTTTTTATCTCCCCTTACAAAATATGTTCATTCTAAGAAATTTTTCATAATCTTGATTTCAAATTTGTCAATTTTTCCTTTAATATGTGCCATGAGAGTTGAGATTTAGTTATAATTTAAATCACAATAAAATGTAGAGTCAAATATTATTCTAGAAAATAAAAATGGAGAGTCATTAGAAGAATTGAAAGTCGTTTTACAACTTCCATCCCATGAAAACTTGTAACAAATTTCTGATACATATGATTAAAGAAAATTAAATAAAGGTGTCACATCAATTGGAACATCAATATATATTATATATTGCAAAAAGAGAATGAAATACACAAAAAAATTTATGTATCAACAATTCGATATAAACCCTACAATAAATTGGACTAATTATAGAAAGGTGATGGTAGAAAAGTAACTTTGTTTGGCATCTAATGCCATTAATTATGCATATGTGGCTATTTAATCTATTACCATATTAATTCCTTCACTCCCACTCCATTATTCACATTTTTTAATTGTATTATCTCTACATCCTTATCCTTGATATGCTTCCATTCATAATCAATTTTAAGTACATATATCATATGTAAAGAGCATTGCAAGGCTATTGATAGTGTATAAAGGATCTAAAAATTATTTTATACATATAAAATTAGTCATGTAATGATATTAGATATTCAATGTAGTAAATAAATGTTGGTTTTATATATCATTTCAAATATGACTATAATTATGATGGATCATAATCAAGAACATTTATTTTCAATTTATTTAGATAAGTCTAGTAAAGACAAATAACATACCAAGTTAGTTTTGTCCATTGAATATGTTCTTGTCTATGTTGATTGTGATGAAAAGATTATTTATTCACCTTTTTATTATCTCCATTGATTTGTTTGAGATATTTCAATTTTATTTGTGCCATTTGGATTTTTTCCTAGTCTTTGTTTGGAAACCTTAGGCATCTTAGTGAGAGCTAAGAACTTGAAAACATAGAGGAAGAGTGTATTGAGTTGATGTGGTCCAATCACCCATTACTAATTTATTTCTTCCCATGTATACAAATAATCTAAATCAAGAATAGGTAAATATGTATTTGTCTCAACTAGAGTGATTTTGAAATTGCATTCCTTCAATATATGCATGCAACTATAAATTTGGATTTGACACTTGATAATGATATCCCTTGAATTAATTTAATATTTTGTAGATTTGGCTTATGGATTATCCTCATGAATTTTATTTAATTTTAAATTAATAGGTAAGATGTTCTCAATGTATAAACATGCGTAAGGTTTGATATATAGTGTCATGATAAGAACCATGTGCCTTTGAAATGAGGTTATGATTTTTTACAATGAAATATTTTTTAAATTTCCTTTATCCAGCCTTAGGAA
Organism: Torreya grandis; assembly: GCA_037957365.1. NCBI lineage: Eukaryota > Viridiplantae > Streptophyta > Pinopsida > Cupressales > Taxaceae > Torreya > Torreya grandis. The sequence goes on from JARHVA010005402.1 coordinate 192,833, forward strand.
ATGTGAAGGAATACAAAATGTAATATTTAAAAATTTGAAAATAAGTTTGATAGGTTAGTTACATCCAACCTTACTACTTATCATGGACCTATCTTGGAGAATAAAGTAAAATTTTCTTGAGTTAGCATCAATATGAGGGTAGTATTAATTATTTTGACAAATTAACTCTTAAAATTCTATATAGTAGTGTTGGTTAATGGATTTTAAAGACCCTATATGGATGATTGGATAAGGTTAATGTCATACAAGAGTCTTATATTTAGTCCATAATCAAATGACATTGGATTTTTCAAGAATTAAAATATTCATGTACCTATGACCATATTTGTGTCTACATTCTAAGAATGATATATATACATACATATAAGGATAAATAATTAACTTTGAGTGTGTAAAAATAACTTTTATTTTTATGATATTCAAATATTTTAGGGCACTCAATTTAGTAAACCATGTAATAAAACATGAAGTAGTCATTTGTCTATATTTCAAATTTGACAAAGATGAATTTTTTAAATTGAAAATTTGAGAGGAGAGTATGTAAGTATTATTCCTATAATTCTATGAAACCATATTTTTGTATAGTCTGTACATGTGATGGATTTATTTACACCCTTGTTGAATAACTAGGTAAAATTTAACAATTAGAAAATTGAGTGATAAAGTCCCAGATTTAGAATAAATAATCAAGTTATTGAGTTGGAAAGAGGAATATTCTAATTTTCATGAATGGGGAGAAGTATCCATTGTACTAATTTAAAAGATGGTGGTACGAAAATTGGTTCAATATAAGTGATGCCAAGGATGTTGAGTGTTATTAGACTTGCAAGTACATCAACCGTAATAAAATATGGAACCACACAATGTGTTCACTATAAGTAGTGATAAGGCCATTGAGTATCACTAGACATGAATGTACATTATTTTTAACTATAAAATCACACTCCTATAAAAATATATAGGTTTTTTTACATGGTTGAAATATAAAGATAAATATTAATGTCCCCATCATGATTTTTATGCCAATTGACATCAACATTTTACATTTGAAATTATAACTTTTAAAATTTTAAAATGTGCATGAACAAATATCATATCTTATAACATTATAAATTTTCATGAAGTATCATGCCCCCTAATTAATTTCCTAATGATGTAGAACTCCATGCATGTATATACTCAATCATAGTTTTTTTGAATCCTATAACATAGATTTTATAATTTTTCATATACCAATGCATATGCATTCAATTGTGTATGAATATGTTGTTCTAGTTTTATAAAGTGAGTCCATACACATGTGACATTCCCTATTATTTGTGTTTTATCTCACAATACATGTCATGTGTCTTATTAATTTAAAAATTATACATTGAATTGTTTAAACTTGTATCTTATATCTTTAAAATGTGTACTCTTGTCATATAATCTGTTCTTTCATTACTTTGAATCTTTGAGAGCTTATATTTTGAATTTGTGAACATTTACTCTATCCAAAATCTGATTTTTGTCTATTCATAAAGGCTTGGTCCCTAAGACAAGCCATCTTTATGTCTCCATTACGAGATGAGGAATGAAACACGCAAGTCACTCATATTGAAATAATACTTAACTATATCATGAGATAAAAATATAAGCATGTCATCATGTGAATATTATGTCATCCTATTAATATAATATTAATTCAAGCATGCATATAGCATATTTAATGTGAGGTGTATAAGTGTCAAATATAGATAGATTAACAATGAGGAATGAAGCAAAGTAACTAGCTATGATGTAGACTACATAGTAAAAGTGCATGATATGAATCATGTCACATCTAATCAATCTCAAAAATCACAACAATCACAACACACAATGTCATACATAAGGTTAAGGGCCATGTACAATGTAAATGAATATGTTACAACAAAAATGATACAATAGCAACACAAAAATGACATTGAGAGTGTTCTAAATAAGGGACATGTTAAAATGTCACAAAAAACATAGGGTAAATATCTATAAGGATTAAAAAATATTAAATATTGGACACATTCAAATTGAAAAACTATATAGATGTTCAAGAAATTTTTTCACACAAGGGTTAATGGCCATAGAAAATAATTGATCAATGTTTATATTATTATGTTTGGTAATAATAAAATTTAAAGAGAAATAAACAAGTTAAAACTAGTATATTCCATCAATATCTATCAATAACATATCTTAAAAAATTAACATATCCATGTAAGACAATGTAACATATGAGTAATTATTGAGGCACATGTAATAAATGTAAGTCAACATGACATTATATCATAAATATATATAACCTATGATAATGTAATCCAAAAATTGATGCATACATCCTAAATGGGTAGAACTATATACCCAAGAGTATTTTGTGTATGACAATCAAATTCTATGAAAAATGTTAATGTATGTTGTAAATATTTCTTGATGTAACAAAGAGTGAAAAGAAGTGGCATTTTATACGTAGTTTCACTTGACCCATTGTAAGAAATTAAACTACATATGTATTGTTTGTTGATATAATTTGAATTAAAGAGTGCATGTCTATATGAATCATCATTAGTGATTTCAGTCTCATAAACTGTTAAACTATGACATGGTGTTAATGTGCTTGTAAATTTTCTAGTAATTCTATATATTAGATTTACATATGTTGAATAATCAGGATTCACATTTTACATTTGATGTACCTCTTAATTCTCAACACTTATTATAGCACTATGATTTTGAATTGGATTAGAAAATATTTTTTACCTTTGGATTGTAATTTTTTTGTGGTTTAGCTTCCTCTATAGGATTGCTGGGCTGAATAATATTACCATATTGTATCTTATGCCTTAAAACTTTAAGATTGTTAGTCAATGACAGATTACATGCATGAATATTTTGGCTTCGAACCATTTAATGACCAATAATTGAGCCTAGAAAAGGAAAGACCACATGATAACTTATAGTTATGAATAACTACATAGTGGATTAGTTTCATAGACTTAGATGAAAAACAAATAGTAAAATAGGAAATGTCAAGATGATTGGACAACTTACAACCATCAATCTATTAAAGAGTCCCAACATGCATCAAGTGTTCATGATTTTTCATTCATTTTTTTTAATTTCTATCCAATGTTGATCTTGAGATAAACTATTGTTGTGACATGAAAAAATAGTAATGCAAAACAAGTTCATTACCCTAGGTACTATATATACTATGACTTCTGTTGTGTGTTTGAGAGTTTATATGCTTTGGAAAGTATGATCTTTATTTCCATCATTAGATTTGGATTCACCATTATTCATGAATTATTCAGTGTAGGCAAGGATCCCTAAGATTAAGTGAAAATATTTTACTGACATAAAACACTTTTAATCTATAGTTATAGGCTCTAGATTTACAAATACAACAACATATATATGTTTTTGTTAAAGATTATACCATTTAAACCAAGGTTTATTTTGGTATCCATGAGGATTCTCTAAGTTACTAGACTAAATAATAAGTAATCATAAATTTAATGTTTTTGAGGAAAGATATTCATTTATTTATTTCTCTCATTATTTTTGTTCATTAATAATCATGTTTTCAACTATTTTTTAGTATATATTTGGCATAAGTTTGACATGCAATGGCTAATCATAAGTTTGGATGAGAAAGGAATTGTGAATATTTGGGTGCCTCTATCCTAAACTAAGTTTTATTTTAATTTTATTTGATAGGTACCCTGACTAGAATTCCAATGACAGAACCCCCTTGTTATCTTTTTATAATAGTATTGTAGTGTGTTAGACTAGGTGTTGGATTTTAACCTACAATTTCAACACAATCTAGATCCATGGTTATAGGTGTTTAGTTTTTTTATATAACCTTATATATATCATTATGGGTATTTAAATTTGTATGGTATGGAGATGGTTTAGGAGAAAAAATTGCATATATTTGGTAAAGAGGAGTTGTTTTTGAGATATCATTAGCAAATAATGTAAGTTATTAAAAAAAATTCCAAAAATAATTAATTCCTAGTTAGCAATTCTTCCATTCATATATTTTTCAATTTTTTTATAAAATTTAGTTTTAAGTAACAATTAGAATTGCAGTAAATATTCAATTTATCATTGCTAGCTAAGCCTAGAGTTAATCCATTCTTTACCAATTCCATAATGAGAACTTTAAAGTCAATATCATTATCCATTTCTTTCCATGCTCTTCTTAGAATATTGTTTAGTCTCTTAAATTATTAAATCTATAATTTTAAAATGAAATAAATGTTATAACTGAAGTGAATACTCTCCAAGATTGTCTCCATACAATGCATAATCTCTAGAATTCTAGTTTTACAAATTATAATGATGGGAAAAATTACCATGAACATTGATTTAAATGCTCCTTTCAAATTTTTCACATAAGAATATTTAAGGAATTAATTTACTAATTTACCATGAGCACCAAAATACTAACACCACTAATTTTAAACGTCCATAGAACACATGAGAAAATATGAGAAGATATAATATTAGACACTTGCAATTTCTAGACATGAAAAATTTGTTAAACCCATCTTTTTTTATTATCCATCTTGCAAATGAGTCCAATATGAATGCAACCATAATATGTAAAAAATAATAAACAAAAATCAAACCACACAAGGTCATTGATGCCTAAATTGAGTGAAGAATAATATGAACCCCTACTTCTAAGTAGATAAACAAATATAGTAAAAAAATGGAAAAGTGACATAATGTATTATTTGTTCATAAAATACATGCCTATTAGAGTTAGCCTATTCTTTCATTTTTATCTATCAAAACTAAGGCTATGATAATAGCTTGTCAGGCCATGATCATGATTGTTAGATAGGATAGATTATTATAATCTGTTAATTGTTTCACCTATCATGTGAATCAAATAACCAATTTTTCAGCGAAATCATAGATGTTATTAAGGAATAACACTTATCATTTTATTACACACAACAAAAACAATCATATGTCATTACTACCACCAATGCTAAACACCCTCTTTTTTCTCTTCTTTGGTAGAATGAATGTTTCTGATTGTAAAACTATGGAAATTTAGTTTTTGATGCCCATAAATTCTATGAAAGCATAACATAATTTCACCAAATTTTTAGTTGTTTTCCTAAGCTAAAGAGCACTATGTGGAATAATAAAATTACTAGGTATGCAAATTTAGATTGTTAATTTTTGAAATTTACATCATTTTTTACTACATAATCTATGTTAAAGTTTATATCTTATTGATTCTATTATATATACTATTAAACATATTAGTGTTTTTAGGGTCCCTCACCAAATTGCTTAAAATGATTCCCTCTTTTTTAATCAAAGAAACATCTATTGAAAATAGTGACTAAGAGGGGGGTGAATCAATATACGATAATGGACATTTAATTCTAAAACCATTCCATAATTTATCAACTTGATATAGAAACAAAAACATGAAATCACATACATACAAAGCATGAATAAGAGTATACATCACATCAACACAACATATACATGTGAAACCCTCTTGGGGGATAAAACCCACTGAACCCTGCAAGATGGACTATAGTCCTATAATGAAAAGATCCATTTTAGACTAGTTACAATTGAGCAAGGAACTACCATCCCTTATTTTAGCGAGGATGAAATCCCACAAGGAGATTATACACCTGTCAACATGAGTTGACATAAAAACTAGACCTTTATCAAGTTTAAGCGTACAAGGAGGATGCAACCACCTTAGATGTTGGGAAGCCACAATAAAACCTATGAATAATTCACCTTTAAATTAATGTCATTAACACTTGATGATAGACCTATGATTATGACGCTTCACCTTCACTCTTTCATCCATCCTTCAAACCTTCAAGAGCATTATTATGACATCAAAAATATGACCTACATGTCATGCACACCATGATCAAACTACTCTACCCTTCAACCCATCGACTGGGTACACACAACCTCCACCTTACCTTTACTCACCTACACAATCTCTTAAACAGTCTATTGAGAATACTCACTCATTCTACCTATTCTAGGTTTATTAGGTCCAATTACCTATGTGACCATCTTCATCACCTTGATCAAACTAGCATGTCTAATCCTCTTCACTCTCTACTGGTCCTCACAAACCTAGACCTTCTCTTTCAAAATTTCTCTACTCCACTTGGTTCCACATATGTACAACTCCCATCAATCTAGAAACCATCATCTTTAGTTTCATAGTTTGTAGATCAGTCATGATCATCACCATGTTGGTTAGCCAATAGGCATACATTAACACTTAATACATCTCTCATATCAAAACATGGTTCAAAACAATCTTCATAAGTTGGTCATAACATCTATGGGTCACCCTCAAGTAGCTACACCTATTAAATAGGCCCTTGTAGCTCTTATAGGTCTCATAGAGACCTATTCACCCATTTTAACACTTCATCGCACAAAATAAGAACATATAACCACTTTTAATTATATATTTCCACTCCAATGTGACCCCTTTTATATTCTCAAATGATCATAGTAATCTCTTTTCACCTTTATCTATGCTCAATCAACTCAAACAATGACCTTCTACATAGGAACACTATGAACGAACACATAGTTAACTTATTAATAATTATACATAATCAAGTTAGATTAACACACCTCCAAAATACTTATAAATTGTCCTCAGGAGTCAAAGTTAATCTCCAATAGATAAGTCAACATGAAACAACCAAACAACATCAAATGAAGCTCAATTAACCTTATTCGGTCATTTAAAGATCACACATGAACACACTATCAATTTTGAGGCATAACATATTTGTGTATACACATTTTAAGATCTTTAAATACATATCTATATATTTACCTTGGATTATTAAACAAATTCAATTTTTACATCATGAGCAAATTAATCCAAGATCAAAAGTTATAGCCAAAATATAGAGCACTAGTTTTTCCTTTGTTAAATTCAAATATTAAAATACAAACGGTCACAGTTAAACTTCAACCACTTTTTTTGTGTCTCATATCCTTGATGATTATATTAGTAATGAAACATCAATATTATTATAATGAAATTAACCTTTACCCTTTATCTCTCATTGTTGGATATTCATCTTGACTATTTGACTTAATGCACTCCATTGATCTCTTGTATGCAGCTTGGTCTTTAATTGTGTTAAATAATAGACACCTTGAAAACATATCACTAAATAAACACCATTGATATCTATCTATATGAACACATAATATTCATTATATCTTATAATAATAGTTATCTTTATCTCTACTTTACATTAAATTTCAAATACTTGTCATCATCTCATTGCTTCCTGACACCTTGGAACAAACATGCTTTGTTGATCCTTTTGTAAGTAGCTCGATGTTTAAATTTTTTAATGAATAAACCATTTAAATCATTTAAATTAATATGAACCATATATTTAAATATATGAACTCCCATTAACATTTGTATCTTCATTTGGTCTAGATATTTAACATCATGTAAAAATGACAAATTATGGGGACCATTGCTCATCTTCCTAGAAGGCCAACTTTGGACTGCAATAACTTTTGTTGTGCTTAGATGCATGATCCAAAACTTGGAATATATGATACTATAATATATTATAATAAAACCATGTGTTAAACTACTCCTGAAATAATCACATGTGTGATATATAATGTCATTAATATGCTCACTTATATTTTTCTTCCCTAAAGCCAATAATGCAAAGAACTATCTAGAAGGCCAACTTTACATATGCATATCTTTTGATGAACTTCATATAATGGCCTTAAATTTATCAAAAATATACTAGGAACAAAACTAACCAAACCCATATGATCATTTTCTCCTCACACCTTCACACAAGTGAAATATAACAACATCAAAATGCCTACTCAGATTTTCTTTCCACATTGCAAATATAGCTATGGGAAAACATTGTCAAACTACCTAAGAGCCCAAATTTTCACTTTTATATATTAAAATTAACTTAATTGCATGACCTGAAATTAATCACACATAAAATAGGAAAAAAATTTATCACAACCATATGACCAACTCCTCCTAACTCATCCACACATGGAAATGGTGACATCAACAAACTACACACTAAGATTTTCTACCAATAGACCTAAAATGTCTAGATGAAAATAATGATCAACCAAATATGACCATTTTAACAAGAACTCAAATCATTATTTACTTATGATATGACCATTTTCACATGATAAAATTACCATAATCATCCATGAACATCTCTAACCATGCCAAAATTATAGATCAACCAAGCCTTCTTCAAGCATACTAGGACAAACACATTTCACACTTTGTCATTGTCACTTAGACTTTCAAGGAATTTAATCCACTCACCAAGAAATCTCCATGAAATTAATATCACATCATTTATAGCTCTCCAAAAATATCCCCCTTTGTCATTCATGTCAACACCCATCAATATATATCTCACATTTCTTCTCTCTCTTCATGCATTGTTAGAGTAGGAACTTTCTCCCCCTTTGATACAATGACAAAGTGGGAACCAACTGATTATAAGGACCTAAAAATACTACCAATATGAGATGACCATTTTTTAAATATTATACAAACTCCCCATTATGTTTAGCCTACCTCTTCTTACCTTGACAACTTCCTCTTGCTCTGTGCCAACACTCTCTTCAACCAAGCACTATAACCAATGAAGAAAGAACACACACAAACATTGATATATCATAAAAATCACAAATAAACATTATGTAGTGAATCCTCATAATATATCTAATCTATTTCACCCTTTTATCATCTTCATATCTCCATACACCATAAAGAACCACTACATAGGCTCACTAATCTCCTCACTTAAGCCACCTCAAGAATTACTAACAGAATTCCATGCCACTCACCAAATATAAAACATGCACTAAACCAACATAATAAATTATCTTTAAATACTCATACCTTTCTCTTTTTTATAAACTTAAAAAAAACATTAAATCTTCATTTAGGCTTCTCTAGACTCCTTATAACCCTACCTAAAACTAGTAGAGCCCATAAATTTAAATACAAAAATCACAAAGACCTAAAAATTCATATATATAGCACTCTAATATTTGATCTTAATCAAACCAATTTTCATCACCTAGATCATCGATTGAAACATACTTCCTTCACAAACCTACTAGCTAATTAGGCTTCCATCTTGACAAAAACATAAATAAATTAAGAACCACAAACCTTCAAATCTCTATTAATCATGAATTTAAAACCCATATGTCCCATTTAATCAATTAATAAGCCTTAGACCTCATATCATAAGACAAATCACTTTTCTAGCATAGCCCAAAACCCAAAAATATGAAAACAAATAGAGTAAAAAAACCTCCTTGTCAACATCCACCTCTAAATTTTTTTGTACACCTAGAGACAATTATCACACACTTATATACCAATATTTTATCTTCCATACCTTTTGGAACCTTGACTTTACTATAACCCATTTTAAGCCTGCTTTCCCTTAAGAAAAATTTGAGGAAATTAAGAGTACTCAACAATCTCTAATTTGATTTCAACATACCTTTAGACCATAAAAATCACATGGGGCACATCAAAAATAAGTGCATATACCTTTATAAGCATCAAGTTATTCTTTAAATTTCATCAATCTCATTAGGCCACTTGGAAACATTGGTTCTAACCCTATAAATATATAAACAATCTTTCATGACAAAGAACACTAAACTAGCTCCACCATGCATCACAAGCATGTCACCAGCTGATGATATCATTTCATATTCTCCACTTGATGTTCACTTAGCTCCATATACCAAAATTGAGTCATTATCATCATGAACACCCACATTAGGGTTTGTAGACATCAGACCCTCAAGTCACTGCCTTTCATTGTTTGGGTTAGTTCTTAAAAAAACTAAGATAAAATTGATCAACTAAAGAGCATATTGACACATAGGAATTCTAATAAATGAATTCCTTCATATTAATCCAATGCATCTTCTCATGACAATATCTGATAGCCACCAAGCTTCTTTTAATTGATAGGTATCTCCGTGAAGCCTAGATATAGACACCCCTTTGATATATTGAGACTAAAAGTACCAAAACATAGGATAATCTAATATTTACATATATATATATATATATATATATATATATATATATATATATATATATATAACTTACAATCCTAAATCATCATCCAATTGATTTTTAATGGATGCTCGACTTCATTATTTACTTTATATGTATCAATAAATGTTGATAACATAAACTCTTGACTTTCCTCCATTTCTGATCCTTTTTCCACCTTGGCAAATAATCCATCAGAACTCTTAGACTTAACAGGGTTAGTCATCTTAGTCTTTAATTCCATATGTCTCCATACAATAGTATGAATATTATTTTATTTAACATCCATATTACTTACTTGATCCTTGAGCTTATCCTAATTTACAACATAGGCTTCTAGAGAAACTTTCGTATCATCCTTATGACTTGAGTAATTGGCAATGATTACCTTTGGTTTCCATAATTGAGTTTGTCCTTTCTCATACCTTCTAGGATCTCTATATCCTTTGACATAATTTTAAGACCTCTTAACATCATTTGGATATAATATATCAATATTTCCACTCTTATGACACCTAAAAAACTTACATTATTCAACATACCTCTTGACTAATCTAAGTTATGATTTCACCAAGATCAATTCCTTCTTCTTCCAAGGCTCCATGAGGACTCATTCTTGACTAGATTCCTTCTACAATTCTTATATTTGTGACCATAATTTATACATGTATAAAAATGACAATGAAATAAACTAGCATACCTTGAAGCATTTTGTTGTCTAAAAAAATTTCTTGTATTTATTTAAAACCTTGCATTCTCCTTTACATACTCAAGATTCTCATGATTCTCTTCTAGCTTATCTAAATTGACTATAACAAGCTCATACTCTATTTTCAATGACTTCATTTTAACCTATACTTGATTGAACTCATCTTATTTTGCTTTCATATTTACATTTTGAGTCCTTAACTGATCCTCAAGAATACTGATCTTCTCTTCATTATCTTTGGCCTTGTTGGCCATGTCTTTCAATCTATATGCTTGTACTTCAATAGAATTTATTTATTCTTGATATTTATTTTCTTCTTTCTTGGACATGCCTAACAAACATATCTCAAGAGAATTGACTTGTGCTTAAACACATTTTATCATATTCCTCATTTTATGATTCCTCTTCTTCTACTCCTTTAGTTCACCAAGTGCACTAATGAGCTCAACTTCTAGATCAACTTATTCTTCCTTGCTCTCATCTTCTATACTGTTATGGAAAACTTTTTTTTAAATATGATGTCCCTTTATTTTGAACACAAACTTATCTTGGCATCTAGTATATGAACCCTGATATCATTGACAACATTCTCATCCTCTTTGGCATCTTTCTTTAAAGTAAAAATTTGATCTTAAAATGCCTTGATCACATCCTTCCACTATTGATTCTCTTTTTTCAACTATTTATCCATCTTGTGTTACTTAGGATCTCTTTCAAGTTGTTAAGATTATTTTAAAGGACCTTATATGATACCAATTATTTAAATTATCTATTTATAGGGGGAGTTCATCTATATACCATAATTCACATTCAATTCCAAAACCATTTCATTATTCACCAAATTGATCTAGCAACATAAATATGAAAGCACACACATCCAAATTATGAATTAAAACATATATCACATCAACAAAAAATCTATGTGAAAAAACCTCATTGGTGATAAAACCCACTAAAGCCTTCAAGATGGACTACAATATTATAATTTCAAGATCTAATTTAGACTAGTTGCAACTGATAAAGGAACTACCATCCCTTATTTTAGTGAGACTGCAATCACACAAGGAGCATCTACACCTATCCAATTGAGCTATCACAACAACTAGAACCTTAAAAAGTTTCACCTTAAAATGAGGGTACAACCCCCTTAGATGTTAATAATCTAAAACAACACCTATAAACAACCCCACTATTGAACTAATGTCTTCAACACCTAATGATGGACCTATGATTATCACTCTTCACCTTCACTCTTTCATCCAACCTTCAAACCTACAAGATCACTATTATGACATCATAAATATGACTTATAGGTCATAAAAACCATCATAAAACTAATCTTCCCTTCAACCCACCCACTAAGCAGACACATCCTTCACCTTGCCTTTGTTCACCATACACACTTTGTCAAATAACCTTTTGAGCATACTCACTCATACTTCCTCTTTTAGGCTTATTAGGTCCAATGACCAATGTGATCACCTTCATCACCTTCATCAGACAATAATGTTTAATCCTCTTTAATCTCTTCATGTCCTGACTGACCTATACCTTCTATTTCAAGGGTTCTCTACTCCACTTGGCTCCACATATGTACAACTCCCATCAATCTAGAAACCATCATCTTTGGTTTCACTATTGATAGAGCATTCATTATCATCACCATCTTGGTTGATCAATAGGCATGACTTAACCCTTATGATAAGACAAGGCTCAAAATAATATTTATAGGTTAATTACATCATCTATGGGTCACCATTAAGAAGTTACACCTATCAAATAGGCCCTTGTAGTTCTTATAGGTCTCAAAGAGACCTATTCTCCCATTTAACACTTCATCAAGGTAATTACGAACATAGTACCAATTTTAATTACATAGGTCCACTCCATATGACCCCTTTGATATTCTAAAATGATCATAGTCATCTCTTCTCATGTCTTCATATGATTAATCAACTCAAATAATGACCTTGTACACAGGATCACCATGAACAAACACACAGTCAACTTATTATGAATTGTTTATACTCAAGATAGATTGAAAACACCTCCAAAATCCATACATATGATACTTAAGTATTTTACAATAATCTCCAAGATCTAATTCACCATGAAGCATCAAAACATCATCAAAACAAGCTCAATTATCCTTCTCGGGTCACTTACAAAGCATATATGAATACACAATAAACTTTGAATCACAATATCTTTCTATGTACACATTTTATGATCTTAAAATATATATTTATATATGTGACTTTGATTCCTCAAAAATTCAATTTTTACATCATGAGAAAATTCCTCTTGGATCAAAATTTATAGCCAAAATACAGAGCATTAGTTTTTCCTTTGTTAAATTCAAATATTCACATACAAATAGTCACAGTTAAAATTTGACAAATTTGATTACATCTCATGTCCTAATTATTTATATTAATCATGAAACATCAATATTATTTTAATTAACTACACCTTTACTCTTCATCTCTCATAATTGGATATTCATCTTTACTATTGGACTTAATGCACTCCATCTATCCCCTGCATGCAGCTCGGTCTTTAACTATGTTAAATAATGAACACATTAAAAACATCTCACTTAATACACACCATTGATATCTATTTATAAAAATAATTTATCATCGTTATATATTATAATAATATTTATATTTATCTCTTCTTGATGTTAAACTTCAAACTTCATCTTGCTACTTCCTAACACCTTGAAACAAACACGTTCTGTTGATCCTTTTGTAAGGATCTTGATATTTAAATTTGTTAACTAACAAAAAAATTAACACATTTGACTTACTAAACACCATATATATTTATGTATAAAATCCTATGAACTATTGGATCTCCATCTGGTCCACATCTTTAACGTCATGAAAAAATGATTATGTATAGGGACCATTGTTCATCTTCCTGGAAAGCCAAATTTAGACCTCAATAACTTTTATTATGCTTGGATGCATGATATAAAATTTGGAACATATGATATCCTCACATAGGATAATCTAACCATTTCTCAAAATATTTATGAAACCTTTGAATTTATGATATATAATTATATTAATCTACTCACTCATATTTTTTTGCCATAGAGCCAACTATGCTAAGAACTGTCTAGAACACCAATTTTGCATATGCATATCTTTTGATGCACTTCTTCACATGATATTTAATTTAGATAAAATAAAATAGGCACAAAAATAAATAAACTAATATGATCATTTTATCCTCACACCCTCACATATGATAAATATAACAACATCAAAATGCCTACTCAATTTTTCTTGCCACATTGTAAATTTGGCTAAGTATGGGAAAACACTATCAAACTACCTGGGAGCCCAACTTTGCTCCTACATATATTATGTTATGATTCATAACATGACCTTAAATTTATTACATATAAAATAGTCACAAATATTATCACAACCATATGACCAAGTTGACTTGATTCATCCACACGTGGCAATGGTGCCATCAATAAACTACCTACTAAGATTTTTTGCCACTAGACATAAAATGTCTAGATGAAAATAATGATCAACCAGATGAAATAAAATCCTCCACACAAGCCCTCAAATCATTAGTAAATTATTATATGACACCTTTTATATTCTCAAATAACAATACTCATACCTAAACCTCTCTAACCATGATAAAACTAAAGATCAACCAAGCCTTCTTTAAGCATACTAGGAAAAACACATTGCACACTTTGTCATTGTCACTTAGACTATCAAGGAACTTCATCCACTCAAAAATAAACCTCCATTCCATTACCATGACATCATTGATAACTCTCCAATAACAGCTTGTTGATATTATAGTGTATTAGGTCATCCATGAGGTCCATATACTGAGAAATGCCTCTGTCTTTTATAGACGATGAACCTATTTCACATTATTTAAGATCGACCAAGTTCCGAAATAGTGTGTCTCATTATCTACATGGATTTTTGGTATTCAAATATTAATTAATACAAACATTATCATTTTAAATCAATTATTTCGTAATTTAATTTTAATATCATCCTTTTCTAGTGGTTCTAATCTTGGGGTAGACTTATTATCATCCACTATATGATTTATTGAATAAAAGTAACTTGTCTAGAATCTAGGTACTCCACTGGAACTAGGGATATCATCTAGGTTATTTGAAATGTCAAGAGTATATTCAGAGATTGTATTGTTTAAACAATATTTAATCACCATTATATACAAATCCAATTGATGAAATGCACCTTTATCAATGTGTTGTTTCATTTTGGATTGAATTTTATCTATAGTGTAAAATTATCCTAAGTATTTATATATCCTAACCATTTAACCATTATTTTTTCTATTTATAGAAAGTAATTAAACATGCAGATGTCAATTGGTAAAATTTTGGAAGATTAGATCCAAGATCAATGGCATGTAGATGATCATCTGATTCAATAAGTCAAAGTTACCTAGATCAAATATCGATGGTGCACATTAATATATATAAATCTCAATAAATAATCCATGTTGAAAGCTAGGGTCAAAAGGTCAAGATTAAAGAACAAAAACACATGTTCAATTATGCAAATGAATATATAATAATGATCACATATTCATCATGTTAAAGGATCTAGAGATTGAATGTTAAGGTGACAAGTGTCATAATCATGATTGATTATATAAAGATTAACAGTCTACATTTAATCAGGTGAATATGAAATAGATCCATGACCCAAATTTGATTATATGATTAATAAATTTATGATGTACATTTAATCACATAAATAAAATATCAATGGATGTCATTTAATCCTATAGATGGAGATCAATGGTGCAAAGTGAGTCAATGATTCAAAGAGCCCAAATTGCATGTTATGCTACCACATGGCATCAAATCACTAATTAGATGGAAGTTATTAGCAGGATACATATAAGGCATGTGGATTTTACAAGTGGCATAATCATGTTGGACCAAATCAAGGATCGATAGCCATAGTGAAAGTTAAGGTTAAGAGGCTCCTCAATAGATCAATAGAGCAAATTCAATCAATATCTAGGAGGCACGAGATGATGACATGTGTCTAAAGAGATAATGGTCGAGTTTTGATATTAAATAAGCAACATGGTGAAGAGATGCCACATAGGTAAACAAGGTAGATCTAATTATTTTATGGACATGAGCATGTGAAGGTATAAATACGACATCCAAATATGATCTAAGTCACCAAAGCATGTCTTTTAAAAATGACTACCACCATTAAAGCTCTTATTAAACATCTAAAAAGATCTAGAACATATTAAAAGCCCTAAATTATTCATGGATGCATTATTTAAAGCTAAAAGAGAAAACTTGTTAATCAAAATTATTTTAAGTGTTTAACCAAATAGTCAGAAGAATTAAATTATCATTTTCAAATACATAATTCAATTAGAATTCTAGCAATGGAAACATATGAATCTACTTAAAAGAAAGACGTTAAATTATATTTGTCATTATATGTAAATGGAAATGTATTTAAACATATAGAGTTCATGGGTTCCTCCTTAAACACATGGAATAATAACTTCTCAAGTTTGTTATGGACTATTGAAAACCAATGAATTTTGACCAAAGAAGAAGAGAAACTACTTCCACTAAAGAGATTGTATGATGACATACTGGCAATTCAGATCATTGGACTTCATTATACTACTACTAAACCTAATGTACTACACTATATTGATTTCTTGAGCTCTATTTTCAAATAGACTAAAATTGACAAGGGTATTTTGAATCAAGAACCTAGTCTAAAGGAAATTTCATATATATCCCTTGTTATTTTTGAGTCTTACTATAAATTTCCTATGCCCCAAATAGACCTAGATTTTATTAATACATGTGCTCAAAAACATACCATGATCGACATCCTAGTAAAGTGGTTAGAATTTGGTAACAAGGTCATTGTTGATCTTGTAAAAAAAATTCCTATGAGTCAATTCAAATTTTTAGTTAGAATGGTCATGACCATGTTAAACACACTATATAGATTTGCACATATTGTATATATTGAACCAATATGGGTACCTATTGTTTATTTCATCATTGAAGAAATGGTAGTCCCCCCTTTAGGTGAATTCATTAGAATTTCCTTGAGTAGGCTGATGTATGGGATTAAGATGAAGAAGAGAAATTAATTATACATGATGTCATATATGTTATATGCCCTATGTACCACCACCAAAATCCCTAACCAAAGAGAATGGTCTCCTAATGGTACTCAAAATATGTCTCAATACTACTATAAATTACACATTTATAAATATAGAGACCATATCCAGTTTATTTGTGACTATGTTTATCCTACATTGATCCAAGCCACTGATGTTATCCCATGATGAAAATAAGTCCTATAGTTAATAAATACATTGAATCAATGGGAGAAATATGGCTATATCCTAATTGCACTATCATTAGAATAGAAGGAACCCAAAGTGCCCCCCTCAAATTTTTAGTACATATACCTAACAAATAAGCAGACTAAAAAGTTGGATATCATATATTCAATGACATAGATGGAATTTTACAGACTAAGAGAAAGGGACTCTTACACAATTTTCTCATGAAAATTGGAAAAGCTAATTTCAAACAATACGACCATGTTAATGTTGCTTCAAATCATAGGCTCTCTTTTAATTTAAATATTGATGACCATAAGTGGGATCCTTACGGTAGAGTGAAGGAATATTTGAGGAGTAAGTGTATCTTGGTTGTGCCTTATGAGTATGAACCTAGTTCATTTGAATTTTTATACACCAAGGTATCCACCTACTATGAGGTCACTAGAAGAATGAAAGACCATATTATCAATCCTGAGTCTAGATTGTAAAGAGACTAAAAGAAGGAAGATAGATGGAATTTAGGTTAAAAGAGATATCATTTAGTGGATATTGGTTCTTCTAGGCTTCCACTAATAGATGTACCATTATAACATAGGATTAAAGATAGGATACCAAGTAAATTTCCGTCAAGTCCATCAGCTTCTAAATCCTCTATAATAGTAGAGTAAGACTTGACTCAAGAGGAGGTTAACATAATATCTTTGGATCCCCATGAATTTGTTAAATATACACTCAAAATACCTTCCATGACATATGAATTATATTGAAATGTAGAAGAAGAAAGGGTTGAATAATCTATGAAAGAAAAGGGAAAAGATATGTTTTTAGACTTAATGATCATGGGTACTCCCAAGAGGAATGATAAGATTGTAGTTGTCTCAAAATATAAGAAAACAAAAGTGGCCATATATACTCATTTTAAAAATATCAATCTCTTTAGTGAAGATAATCTAATATATGGAAAAGATATATGTGAATGGATCATATATTAACCAAGGTTGGAAAGAATACCAACTACTTATCATCCATGGACCATAGTAAAGACTAAAAACATTCCTATGAAACAAGAATTGAACCCTTAGATCATAACATCATAATATGAATAAGAAAAGACATTGGACAATCTAGGTCAATCATTTGACATATAAGAAGATGTTCCAAGTAAGTGAATGGGCTAGTCTTTAGTTGGGTTAAGATATGATCCAACTACTACAGGTTTAGAAAGAGTAACTGAAATAGTGGTTATAGAATGAGGCGATGAATTTCTTCATTAAAAGGTGGATCCATTGATTCATTTCACTTAGAATAAATGACATGGAGTAGGGGAGGACCCTATATTTGAAGAATATATATTGGAACTAGAACAATAGTAGGTAGAGAGGTTACAAAATGCCATCAAAGTACCAAAGTAAGAGAATAAGAATCCAGAAGAACAATCCATTTTGTTATTCCCTATAGATATTATCAATGATTTTGAATCAACCATCTATGAAACATTTCATTCCTTGAAATCAATAAGATACAAAATGGACATAGTGAACAAGCAACATTCCATGGCTATAAACTAAGTCAATCAATGACAAGATTTTGATAATAAAATAAAGGCATTGATCGAGATATTAATGGAGAATAATATTCTTAAACTTAGAAGAATTTTCCTATCACACTTGAATATGGATATGATAGTCATGATGGAGAAAGTCAGAGATATGAATAAGTGGTCAAAAAGCATGGAAGGACATTCAAATGATTTCAAACATCTAGAGGGAAGATTGGTACAAATACTAGGGAGCTTGATCTAGGATCCAACCATTCATAATGAATTAAGATTAATAATTGATGAAGAGTTTAAACATAGGGAAACACAATTTATCTAAGAGGTCAAGAATAAAATTAAGGGCACCATAGGGGCAGATAATAAACTTATCTTGAACTTGATCTTGACAGTGAATGAAAAGATTAGTGATGTTAGGAGCATCAAAGAAGTAATGGATGGAGTAGATGAGGTACTCAAAGATTTGGTAGGGAAATAAGAGGATTTCTTCATGGAGCCAATCATAAGTTTTAGATTGATTGATGAACAACATGAAAAATCCATGAATATTTTCAGACAAAGGAAAAAGGCTACAGCTGTAGGGGCACCTCAAGGTCAAATAGGTTGACTTGGAATATTGTATTATATCAAAACATTGTAAATCATTTATAAATACTATTATGTTTAGTAAAATCATGTGAAATATGAAATACATATGGATTTTAGGTTGGTCACACTTAAAAATTGTAATTGGTTCTAGAATATTGTAAAAAAGGATAGCTATCATTGACACTTGTTTAATTTTCATTTGATAATAATTGATTGACATATTTTATAGTTTGACTATAAAAGGGGGTATTGTCATTATAAAAGGAGGAAGAATTTTTGAAAATAATGCAAGAAATAGAATTCTAAATAGATTCCTATATATATATATATATATATATATATAGGAATCTATTTAGAATTCTATTTCTTGCATTATTTTCAAAATTCTAAATAGATTCCTATATATATATATATATAGGAATCTATTTATAATTCTATTTCTTGCATTATTTTCAAACATTCTTCCTCCTTTTATAATGACAATACCCCCTTTTATAGTCAAACTATAAAATATGTCGATTAATTATTTATATATATATATATATATATATATATCATGATTTCTTTCTCAATATTATATTTTGATGTTTATATTTCAATTACTTATATGAATTCTAGATGTGCATATGTTAATATAGATTTGTTAATTTGAGCTTACTCTATGTTGACTGAAATTCTTTAGATTCATTTCAATATCATTGCTTTTCTTTAAAATGTGGCAATGTAATTTTCTTGTTGAATTAAATCTTTAAAGTGAATTTGATTTCTAATTTGCATGTTTCAAATATCCGTAGACATTTGCCTAGTATATGATAGTATTTATACTTTTGATAATTTCATGTCATATACTAGTTTCAAGATGCACACCTTTGATGAAATTAAAGCTTGGTCAAGATGTCTTGACTAAAGATCAAAATCATCCTTCTTTCTACCTTACCCTACTTATTTTCTCATTTTTTAATCAAATCACTATAGGTTTATTTTTCATTGTAAATATTCATGCTAGATTAGGGTTTATAATTTAGGTTTTTATCATTATTAATTAGAATTATCTAAGATAAATTTCATATTTCATAAAAGGATTTAGTACCATTGTTGCTCCCACGATCCATTTACATATTCATTTTATGAAATAGTCAAATATCTTGGTCATTACTCCACCACAAATCTCAAGAAGATCACAACCAACAACTCATGTAAAACATTCTTTGAATTTTTAAATGAGAATTATTTTCAACACTATGATAACCCTATGATACACTTTTGTGAATCAACATCCCATTCCATTAGCACTAGAAGCAGGGCTAAGCTTAAGCTTTGTGAATTTGAAGTATTTTTAGCTCATTTTAATGAATTTATTTAAAGATCAATTGATCCATTGTAAATTTGTGTTTTGCATAGCCTAGCTTTGTAAATATCACTAAAATTCATGGTTTTATACTAGTCTTAGGGATTATTTAGCTAAATATAGTTATTATTTGAAGATTTATGTGAAATTATTGAAAAGGTTACTTAAGCTTTGTGAATCTGACGTGTTTGAGATTAATATAGTAATTTGGTGTAAATAACAAACATATTCATAGGCTTGTAGGTATCTTTAAGATCATTGAGTTAAATATAATCATTGTTTGAAATATTTGTATGATTTTTTGAAAATTTTTATTGAACTAATAAATCTAAACATAAAAATCTACTAATTTATGACAACTGAACTATTATTTATAAAAGTTTGAACCAAAGATCATTTGTCTTTGCAAAGATAATGTTTATACATTGTATTTTGAATAGGATTTGGATTTTAAAATATGTAAATTCCAAGAATAAGAACTAGTTCAAGGTCTAATACATGGCTACCTCTTCTTTTCTTGGAATTTCATATGAAAAGAGAAGCAAATAAAGGTAAGTGTAGTTTTTCTAAATCTCAACTTGCTTCACCTATTTCTATTACTACACTCAATCCTCATCAAGATATGGCTTGGTTAGTTGTATCTTATATCAATATACCTAGTTAGGTGCATGACTTGCCAATAAATATTTACCTTCATTTAGTCCTACATGCATTATTGCTACTAAAGAACACATTAATTATTATAAAGCTGACATAAAAATTTTAAATGTTTTTCATGAAGACATTACTTATAGATTGTTTTATTTTACCTTTAGAGATGTTTCATATGATTGGTTTCTCAACCTTCCTAAAAATTAAATCATCAATTGGAATGATTTAAATGGTAATTGCATTGATCATTTTAGAAAGGTCATCAGTCTTTGTGTTCTATATCAACAATTCACTACAGTGAAGAGAGATTCAAAGGAAACCATTAGATCTTTCAATGTTATATTTAAAAAGATGTATAATAGAAAAATAACTCCATATATGCATAATGAAGCTTTAGATTTAGATATTTAAGAGGATTATTTAGATCTAATGACTTCTATATTTATGAAAAGTGTCATTGGATTCATAAATACATTAGGCTTGGCCTATGTTGAAGTTATGAAAATTAGTGATCAAATGCAACCCCAAGGTAAATTAGTATATTTTATTACTAATATTAATTCTAACTTTCCTATGTTGAATATCATCCCAAATGTTAATCATAACAAGCCTGCTTTGAATCAAACTCTAGTTTTAAACCAATTACCTTTGACTCATGCTCATCCTGGTCAAAACCTAGAATTGGTAAATAACTCTAAAATTGGATCCCATCCATAAGATCAATAAGCTATAGTTCTAATAGCTAGTAGTAGTAATCTAGTCCATAATTTAGAGGCACCTAAGAATGAAAATGAAATTATATTAAAAATGTTTCAAAAACTGAGCACTAATTTTATTCAGTTATAAAGACAAGTAGGTAATACTGGGAAGAGTTCAAATAGAAAAAAATCTTTTCAAAAGTTTAACAAACCAACAAATAGTTTTC
The DNA here is from genome assembly GCA_037957365.1 of Torreya grandis. NCBI lineage: Eukaryota > Viridiplantae > Streptophyta > Pinopsida > Cupressales > Taxaceae > Torreya > Torreya grandis. Next base: position 215,140 of record JARHVA010005402.1, read on the forward strand.
ATAATACCAACACCAATAATAATGATTCATCTATAACTAAGAATATATCTAAAATAAACTTTTGTAATGTAGTTTTGACTAATTATTTTAGGATTCATAACATTATAAAACATTGTGAGCTAGACTATGTAGAATTTTTCAATGATTTTGAAGTATTTCAATATGTTTTGGATGCATTTTAAGTTGTGCCTATTAAATATAATGGTACAAGTGCATTTGGTTCTTCAGAGACATCTAAATATTTTCAAACAACTCTTATGGTGGAAACTTTTTATTTTCCATTCCAAGATGAAAATAAAACTAAACATACTCCAGAGCAGATTCATGATTTTAAACAATATCTAAAGAAGACTTATCTATTGAGAAATGGAGAACAAAAAAAACTAATGACAAGTTATACTCCACCAAATGACTTTGATACTCCTCTAGATCCCAACATAGATAAAAATCTAGAACCTCCAAAGGGAAGTAACACAAGAAATAATATTGATTCATCTAGTTCTTCAACTAGGAATGGGTACAAAATAGTAGAGGATATGAATAAAATTAAATATAATATCACATTACGTGAATTGATTTAGATAAATAATAGAGGGACTTATTTATATAATCTTTAACTAAAAAACCTAGTAAATCATAGAATCTTGTAAATGCAAATGTAGTGATGTATAAGAATAAAATAGACTTTTCACCTCTTTTACTAAATAATATAATTTTTGGTAACAACCTTCATAATTTTATATTATATTTAGGTGCCTATGAAAATATCATGCCAAAAGCTATTTGTGAAAAAATTGATTTAACTCTTATTAAGTCTGATAGACTATTGACTCAATTCAAGAAATCTAGAGTTAAAGTGATTGGTGAATTATTAAATGTGCATATGCAGCTTGCTTTAGAGTGAAGAGTGCAACAATTTATTGATATTTAAGTTATGGAGATTCCAAATTCTTATGTGATGTTTCTCAATAGATATTGGACTAAATATTTTAGTGGATACATGTCAATTGATTTATCTCATATGTAGCTACCATTGAAGGGATTTCATAATCAAATTTGGAGTGAAAGAGAACCAAAGATGAATCATATGATCACTGAATATAATGCAACTAATGAAAGGGTCATTTTGGTTAATTATGATTTTAGGGTTTATACCCTTGACACTTCTCAGGTATGTAAATCTAAAGACTCTCAGGCTATGCCTAAAATTTGGAAATTATATGTTGATGGTGCTAGATACAAATATGGATCTAGAGTAAGAATAGTTTTAATTAAAATCATTAGAAAAGAATATAATTATTCTTATAAAATTTAGTTTCCTTACACCAAAAATTTGGTAGAGTATGAATCATTAATCTTAGGATTATAATTTGATATTAATCACAAGGTTACATAAATACTAGTATATGGTGATTTTAAACTAGTAGTCAATGAGGTCAGAAGTAAGTATCAATGAAAATTAACTTATTTATATAAGTACAAGTTTAGAGTATGGGACTTGATAGAATATTTTGACACTTTTAATATTATTTCAATCCCTAAAGAAGGAAACCAGTCTATTGATGAACTAGCTTCAGCTATAACTAACCTAATACTGAAACAACATTCCTAAAGGCTTAATATTAAACTGATCCCATATCCCTCTATATCTATTAATGTTGATCATCTTCAAGTGTTTAGTGATGACCAACAAATCATTGAATTTATTAATAACTCATGATTATTTGAGTCTCATTTAATTGATGAGGTCAGTGAAAAATATCTTGATGATGACAAAATTGATGATAGGATGGTACAATTGAATGATAACAAGATCCCTAAAGGGATGATTAATCTAGAAATATTATTTGACAAATACAAGCTAACTTCAATTTCCAAAGTTCTCAAGGTAAATTTTAAGGATTATAATAGAGTATAAATATGAACTAAAGGTCAAGCTCAACTAGTAAACCTTGGTACAACATGAACAAACAAAGAGTCTAAAATGTCTAGAGACTTACTAAGTACATGGATGTTATTTCATGGTCCTATTAAGAATCAAATATCTTTTATCCTTGAGTTATCACCCATACCAGTCCATTGAAAAAATCTTGTAAACCATTTAGGTAGAAGAAAATATTGATTAATCCTATTTTTGAGTCATTAATTTGTAAAGAGGTCAAGAAATTATTAGATGAAAAAATAGTTTTTCCAATTAGACATTCTACCTAGGTAGCTAATATAGTACCATCTAGAAATAAAAATAGAGAGATTCAATTATGCATATACTTTAAGAACTTGAACAAATCTTTTGAAAAGGATAATTATCCCTTACCATCTTTTTACTAGGTGATTCAAATTGTTATTGGTTATGCCATGATGTCTTTTCTACATGTTTTTTTAGGATACAATTAGGTACTTGTTAACAAGGAAGATAGAATGAAGACTGCATTCACAAAAAAATGGGGCATTTTTGTTTACAAGAGGATGCATTTTGGACTCATCAATGTAGGAGCTACCTTTCAGATAGTTATGGACCTTGCCTTTATAGGTCTTCTAAATTAATGTATCATTATATATATGGATGATCTGACTATGTTTCTCATGAATAAGGCGATCACTTAATGCATATATAATAAGTATTTGAACACTTTCAAAGGTATGGATTTTCCATTAACCCTAAGAAGAGAATATTTTATGTAACTAAAGGGAAATTATTAAGACATGTAATAACTAAACATGGGATCTCTATACATCTAGATAAAGTCAATGCTCTATCTAAAATATAACCCCTATATAGTAGAAAAGAGCTAAACTCTTTCTTTGGGAAGATCAATTTTGTAAGAAAATTCATTTCTAGTTTTGTAGAGATTGTGAAACCACTCAATGACATGCTAAAGAAGTATGCAAACATTGAATGGAATGAAGAAACAAATAAATAATTCAAGGATATTAAGGAAGAAATAAGATATTCACCTGTGCTAATAACTCTTGATTTTACAAAATATTTTAATTTTTATTAGTTTGATTATAAACATACTATAACATCTATATAAACTAAAAAATTTGATAAATATGATCAGCTAATTTCATTTATGAGTACTAAATTCAATACTGCTAAGTTAAATTATTCCTTATTTGGTAAACAAGCATTTGATTTGGCTAAGGCAATTAAAATGTTTAGACACTCTATTCTTATCAATATAGTGTATGTGATATTGTTAGAACCTAATACTAACCTCATGCTAAATCAATATGAGTTGGGAGAAAGAAGAGGTAAGTAGATGTGTATACTCTAGGAGTATGATCTTGAAATAAGAACTACTAAATTGGTGAGGTGTCACGGATTAATTCAAATTATTGCTAACACTAATCCTAAATTGAGAATCCTACAAGTTGACAAAGAACATTTTCAATCAAATGATTAGTATGATGTAATCATTCATTTACTAATAAATGGTTCTTGTCCTACAAGATTGAGCATAAAATAAAAAAGAGATTTGAAGCTCAAAGAATCTCACTTATAAATCAAGGATGGGATACTTTATAGGAAGAACTATGGAGGGATATATTAGAGATGTAGTTCAAAGGAAGAATCAATTGGAATCTTAAATACCTTTCATAAGAAACTTGGGTGTGGACACCCCTCTAGGAAAATAACAACTTACAAAATCCTAAGGGTAGGATATTGTTGGCCCACCATTTTCAAGGATGCTCATAAGCATGTTAGGGAATGCCATAAATGATAAATCTCCAATATAAAGGAGCATAAATTAGTTATGCTCTTGAGGCCAGTTTTAATTGACAAACCATTTTCTCAATGTGGTTTGGACTTTGTAGGGGTTATCAACCCTAATTATTTAGCTAGACACATGTATGTTCATAATGACGAAGATTATTTTACAAAAGGGATAGAGGTAGTAGTAACAAAATAGTGTAAGACTGAAGATGTTATCAAGTTTCTAGAAGAAAACATTTGCACCAGGTTTGGGACACCATTATCATCAATCTGTGACAATGGATTGACATTTACATCTATAAAGATTACTGATTAGGCCAATGAGAATAATATAACACTTAAGTTTTCATCTAATAATTACCCTCAAGGTAATGAATTTTCAAAGACTACAAACAATAATTTGATGAAATATATTAAGAAGTTTGCAACTCAAGAACCAAGAACATGCCATAAATTATTGAAGTTTGCTAAGTGGGTGAATAGAAATAGACTAAAATAATCTCTAAAATCATCACCACTTCTACTAGTATATGGACAAAACCAATATTTCCAATTACTCTTAAATTGAAAACTTACAAGTATATGTAGTAGTATATGGAAAATGATCAAGAATATGCCAATTTCAAGTTGCTTGATATCATCCAAATAGAGGATGCAAAAGAAGAAGCATTTTCCAAATTTAGTATACATCAAACCACTATCAAAATATGGTTTGATAAATGGTGAAAAATTAAGGTGCGCAGATAGGGAGACCTAGTTCTCCTATGGGAGAAAGCATATGAGCCAAAAGGGAAACATGGGAAATTAACTCTTTTTATGGATTGGTACTTACAAAATTTCTAAGATATTGCGAGAAAATAGTTTTAATCTTAAAGACTTGCAAGGAGTAGAATTCATTTTGCCAACCAATGGGTAGTATCTCAAATACTACTCTATTGTTCCACGTTAATTATTAATAGATTAATATATAATGTTGGTTAGAGTTGATGTAGGTTGGTTTAGATTAGTTTCATTCTTTTTCCTTGTTTGAAAATAGTTTTTTCGATTATATTTTTGCTTGTGTTGGGTTTGCTTTCTTTGATTTGTTCTCTAGTTTTTAGTAAGTATTTTCCAAGACATGTCTTCAAGTTCTAAATCCATCTAAATGCTTAAAATAACTTCATAAACCAAGAATGTGGATGTGAATCTTAAACATTGGTTGATCATAGATTTCTAAAAGTTTGAGCTTAATGTTAATTTTTTTGACAAATTGATGAAGATTAATAACTATATTAGTTGTTCCTTCAAAATATTAAGCCTTATTTTGATCTAAGTTTGATTTTAATAAGTATTTCACATGTTTGAGTGAAAATTTTAATTAATAGAATAAATTCATATTATCACTTAAAGAACATTATTGCCTGAGATGAAGTCTATGACTAAGGATGATTGTCTAAAACTCAAACATTTAACAAAAATCCTAAATGCCTAGCTAACTCTAGTTCAAAACCTTTGTTGGGAAACTAAATACATTTGAAAAATATGAAAATAAAATCCTTATTGAAAATATAAAACTTTTATGAGTAAAGGTGATTATGCTAACCTCCACCGAGGCTATGGATACTTGACTAGTAGTGGAAAAGTCCTAGAGTAGAACCAAAGGTATCTATGTTGGGGATATGGATGCCTAGCTAGCAACATATCAATGGACAAGCCTTCCCCTTTCATAAATCATGATTCATAATGAATATAAAAATATGATACAAGTCTATGTTAATGATTAAGGTGATGAAATATGGAAGTTGTTCTCTAAATTTTATTGGAAATCAATAAATGAATCAAAACAAACAAACAACATGCCTGATTTTTGATGTTTGAACTTAATTCTACATTTATAATACTTGTTTTAATCATTAATTGATCTTAATAATGGTACTTGATCATGTGGAATGAATAGTATGTTTATTATTTTAAGCCAAGAGTTTCTAAATTCTAACATTTTATAATGTTTCCCCTAGAAGTCATCATTTATTGAGGTAAACATACCCCCATTTATAAAAAATGAGGACCCTTGTTCAATTTTGGAAATTATGCTACAAATAAGGCATTCAACTTGATCAAAGTGTACTATTGAACATCATGTTGTACTTTAGCTTTGATTTTTATGTTAGAAAATGAGCTTAGTTTTATTTTGTTTGAAGTTGCTAACATTTGAATCATATGTTTCCATGTTGGAAGATCCATGGATCTCTATTAGAATGAACAAATGTTCATGGTTTTAAGCTTTTGTGTTAATTTCACACTTAGGTGGTTAATTAATATGGTCACATTCAAAACATTATGTTAACCTTTCATCTTAATTGATTAATTTTGTCTAAATTTAAACAAATTTTAGAACTTTAGTCAAAATTACTTTAGCCTAAGTTTTTATTAAAATAGATTCACATTTTTTATAGGTCATTTTATTAAATTTTAGTCTTAGCTTGATTTTAACCTATGTTATTAATTCATTAAAACCTTAGTATAAAATTACCCTAAGTCTTTATATATACTGAGCACTTAATTCATTGATTTTATTTCTCATAGATACAAATTAAACACATGAATACCAAGTGGAAAATTCTTGGAAGACTAAGTAAGGGCAATGGCATGTGGATGCTTGCTTAGGTCAATAAGTCAAAGTTCCTTGGATCAAAAATCAATGGTGCATATTCAAATGTATAAATCCCAATTGAAGATCTACATTGAAATATAGGGTCAAAAGGTGAATAAAAAAATTATCAATGGTGCGCATTCAATCATGTAAATGAAGATATAATGGCTAACACATAGTCAACATGTCAAAGGATCTGTAGATTGAATGTGAAGGTAACAAGTTTCACACTCATGATGATTTAGATAAATATTAATGATCCTCATTTAATCAAGTGAATAGTCAATAGATAAATGTTTTGTATTTGGTCTTATGCTTAGCAGATTGATGGCATTAATTTAATCATCCAAATCAAAGATTAATGACTCACGTTTAATCTTACAACTGGACATCAATGGTTCAAAGTGAGTCAAGGTGTAAAACATCCTAGATTACACACTATGCTACCATGTGGATTCAAAGCATTCACCAGATGGATAATATTAGTAAGATATGTAAAAAGCACACAAAGATACCAAGTGGCACAATCTTGTAGGCCCAAATCAAAGATCGATGGCCTTAGTGAAAATCAAGGCTAGGAGATTCTTGAATAGATCAACAAAGAAAATTCAATCAATATTGAAGATGCATAAGATGATGACACATTTCAAAAGCATGAATGGTCAAGTTTTGAAATTAAATAAGAAATGTGGCAAAGAGATGCCACATAGGTTAACACATCAGATCTAAATATTTTGTGAACTTGAGCATGCAAAGATATAAATATGAGATATAAATATGATTTAAGTAACCAAATAATGTCTTCAAAACTTGAATACTATCATTAAAGATATATTTAAACCTATAGAAATCTCTATAACATATGAAAAGCCCTAAAATATTGCTAGATTCATTATTTCAAGCTAAAAGAGAGAACATAGTAATCAAAATTATTCAAGGAGTTCAACCAAATGGAAAAAACAGTTGTATGGTCATTTGCAAGTGCATAATTTGATTAGAATTATAACAATGGCAACATATAGATCTACTTCAAAGAAATTAGTTGAATTATATTTTTCATTAGATGTAGATGGCCAAGTATTCAAATATACATAGTTTGTGGCTTCCACATTGAACACATGTGATAATAACTACTCAAGTTTGTTTTAAACTATCAAAAACTATGGTTTTTTACCAAATAAGAAGAGAAGTTTCTTCTAGTGAAGAGACTCTATGATGAAATAGTGGCAATTTAGATTACTAGATTCCATTATGTTGATGTTAAAACTGAGGTACTACACTATATCAATGTCTTATCCCCTATTTTCAAAGATAAGGGTATGTTTATTCATGAACTTAGTCTAAGTAAAATTTCATATATATCCCTTGTTGCTTTTGAATCTTACTATAAATTACCTAGGACCTAAATAGACATAGTTTCTATTAATACATGCGTCCCAAAAACATACAATGATGGGCATCCTTGCAAAGTGGTTAGAATTTGGTAACAAAGTCATTGTTGATCCTATAAAGAAAATTTATATGAGTCAATTTAGACTTGGGGTTTGTAATGAAATTACATAGATATTTTCTTAGAATGGTTTTATATTACATAGAATGAGAATTTACGCAATCATAATTGACAGTAAAATAGAATACTAGATAATATAGCAAAACCACTTTGAGGGGGCAACCTCCACAATAATGTACTAATAGAAGAATAATTCACATGATGCTTAAAGACTAACCACTAACTCCTATATATTTTCTACTTAGCCAAGGTTATTCCATAGGTTGACTAATCTAAGAACATAGAGAAATGTAATAAGTAAATAAAATATGTATTTAAGCCATAAGTTAGGCACACATATCCTTAGACACACCAATGGTTAAGGGAATAACAAGCCCTTCCCATTCAAAATATTGTTGTCCTCAACATTGTGGTAATTTTGGATGCTACTGCACAAATTCTTCATCCTCCCAAGTGGTATCTTCACATGGTAGATTCTTCCATTTGATCAGGTATTTTGTAATTTCTCTAGAATGTAGTTACTTGGTGCACCATTAAAGGATCACCTTAGGATCAAGAATAACTTTACCTTCCTCATCCAATTCTAATAATTCTATTTGAATGGTAAATTTGTGTCCAATGACTTTCTTTAGTTATAATACATGAAATCCTAGATGTATGTGAATGGATGGAGGAAAATATAACTTGTAGGCCACACTACCAATTTTTTGCAAGATCTGATAAAGCCCATAATACTTAAGGGACAACTTGTTATCCTATTTTATTGCTTAAATGACATTTGTTTGTATGGTTATAAGTGAATAAAGACCCAATCACCAATTTCAAAATACGTCTCACTTATATGTTGATATGATTATTTCTTCATGCAATTCTAGGCCATAGCTAAATTTTCGTGCAATCTTGAAAGGACCTCCTGTTGATGGTGAATATGTTCTACAACTACACAAACCTTAGGATGAACATTTAAGGTTGAAGTGATGGATGGATGGTGGTATCCATATAATGCCATAAGAGGAGACATTTTGTAAGAACTATAAATATAAGTATTATACCACCATTTAGCAAGTGGTAGCCAATGAACCCATTTTTCCTATTTATCAAAAATAAAACAATTGAGATATCCTTCCAAACATTTATTTATTGCATTAATTTTTCCATTAGATTGAGGATGATAGGATGAACTATGAGCCAATTGAGTGCCTAAACATGTAAATAACTTAGTCCAAAAATTACTAGTAAAAATGGGATCTCTATCATTGATAATGGTCTTAGGGGTTCCATGTAGTTTTTGAACTGTATTGAGAAAAGTAGAAGCTACTATACTATAAACAAATGGCAAGTTTAATGAACAAAAATTAGCATACTTACTAAGATAATCTACAACAACCATGATAAAATTTTGACCATCAGATCTTGGTAAATCTATAACAAAATCCATAGAGACCTCTTTCTAAATTTGCTAGGGATAGATGAACGTTGTAAAAGACCTAGAGTTTTTATGGTTTTACCTTTATTTTGTTGATATATCATACATTCAGCCACATATTTTTGGACATCCCCCAGGAGACCTTACCAAAAAAAATATTGCTTGATCCTATGATAAGTTTTTAAAAATCTTGAATGACCCCCAATTGGAGTTGCATGAAGTTCTGGAGGGATTTTTTGTTCAAGAAGAGAATTATTACATAGGTATAATCTATTTTTGTACCATAATGTATTACCTTTCCATGTGAATTTTTCAAATCCATCTAAACCTTACTAAAGATTTTAAATCAAATCATGAGCAGTATTATCATATTCTCATTTTGATCATGCTTCCTCTAGCTAATTTTCCTGTAAAATGGTTATGGCACATAAGAATGCCTCAACGGATTCATCTTTCTTAGACAGTGCATCTGCCACCACATTATCCTTGCCTTTTTTGTAAACTATTTCAAAATGATAGCCTAGCATCTTAGTTACCCTTTTTTATTGTTCTTCAGATGACAACCTTTGTTCTAAAAAATATTTAAGAGTATCATGATTAGTTTTTACTTGAATGTGATGACCCATCAAATAAGGTCTCCATTATTTGACGACATGTAAAATGGCCATCATTTCCTTCTCATAAATGGGTCTGTGCTAATTTTTACCCTTGAGTTGACAACTTTCAAATGCTAGTGGTATACATTATTGCATGAGTATAACACCCATACCATACCTAGATCCATCACATTCAACCACAAAATTCATAGAAAAATCAGGTGTGGACAATACTAGAGTAGTGCACATAGCCAATTTAAATTGTTCAAATGCTTGGGTAGCTACATCAGTCCACTGAAAGGATTCTTTCTTTAACTAAGAGGTAAGTGGGGCTACAATACTACCATAATTTTTGAAAAATCTAGGTTAATAACCAGTAAGTCCCAAAAATCCTAGAAGTTGCTTGAGTGTCTTAGGAATTGGCCAATCCACCATTGCTTGGATTTTTTTAGAATCCATTTTCACTCCTTAATAAGACAATAAATGACCAAAATATTCAACCTCACCATCCCAAAAACAAGTTTCTTCAAAAAAGGTTTAAAAATAGTATTCATCAAACTCTAAAAAGTAGATGGTGCATTTTTTATCCCAAAATGCTTATTAACCAAAGACTCATAATGGCTCTCACGAGTCTTGAAATAGTTTTGGGTATGTCTTCATCACACATCCTAATTTGATGATACCCAAAATGTAGATCTAACTTGGTAAAATAAAGAGAACCAATCAATTCATCTAATAAATCATCAATGATAGGAATTGGAAATTTATCATTGATAGTGCACTTGTTGAGTTCTCTGTAGTCAGGGAACATCCTCCAAGTGTTATATTTCTTTCTCACCATGACAAGTTGTGACGAGTATTCACTTTGGCTATGGAAAATTATTCTTTCATCCAATGTCTCTTTTACCATTTTTGTAATTTCACTTTTTTTGGCATAATGATACCTGTATGGCCTGATGTTGGGTAGTGTACTACCAAGAATAAGTGTGATAGCATGATCATGTGTGTGTCTAGGTAGAATTCCTTTTGGAATGTCTCCCAAAACAATAGAATGAGCATCAATTATTTTTTAGATATCAAAAGGTAGATATGGCTAAGTTGGTTGTACTTCTAAAGAAAAAAAATGAGCTACAAATCCCTTAGCACCCTTATAGAGAATCTTTATCTTTTGATGGGACCTAACAAGTTGGGGAGATTTAGCCTTTAATCCTATTAGCTCAAATTTCCTATCTTAAAAATGAAAACACATGAATAATTCTTAAAAATTCATCTCAATAGTGCCCAAAGTGGTGAGGCACTAGAGTACCTAAATATTATCAGCTCCACCCATCAGAATAGCAAACACAAGATAATCCAAGTAGTCTCCCATGGCCAACTTAATATTATGAAATTTTATTGAATGGATGATAGTACCACCATCTAAAATCATAACCTAAAATTATAGAGATAGATAAATGAAATAGTTTAAAATGAGCAACCAACTTATTGTGGATGAAGTTGTGTGTGCTCCCAGAATCAATCAAGATAGTGACCTTCTATTTCTTAAGGAAACCCATCACGTTAATATTTTGGGGAGTAATAATACTTGACAAGGCATGGCATGAAATAGTGGGTTGAGAGTCTTTAGATTCTTCCTCAAGAAGATCTGCATCTACATCATGTACTTCTACATCATCTTCATCATCATTGGTACCTTCAATGTAAAATAGCTTCTTTTTATCAAAATGATGGTCTTTACTCCATTCGCTATCGCAAAAATAACACAACCCTTTGGCTCACTTCTCTTCAATTTTTTTTTGTTAATCTGGTGGGTTCTAGAAATGATGGTGCTAGAAATTTGTGATCATGACTAGTCTTGAAAGTTTTCCTTTTGATCATCTCTTTTTCTTTTATCACGTATGCCTTAAGGATAGCTTTTGATATAGATGTTAGGATAAATATTCATACCTCATATTACATGTTATCTTTGAGGTCACCCCAAAATGGATCTGTCAAACTTTTCTTAGTGATATTTTCTACCCATAAAGAGAGATTCTAAAATTGATTAATATAATCATTCACAAAAAATGTTTACTATAGATTGGCTAATTCACTGAAATAGTTCTCATAGACATTATTTTGTTAATGAGTTATTAACTCCTCAGTAAAAATAGTCCATGTAATAAGATCACTATTATTTTTATTTTGAGCACATAACCAGTGATACTAAATGAATTGCTCTGGTTCCATATACAAGGATGTCACCATCACCCTATGAGAACTAGGGGTTTGATGCAGCTCAAATAAAATATCAATTTGTTTAATCCAAGTGAGAGGATGTTTACCATCAAAATTATGCATGTGCACTTTTGGAAACATCGATTTCATACTAGTATGGGAGTTGTTGAGAGGAGTATTTAAATGCTAAAGTGGGGGATTTTTAGGCTAAAAATAAGATGTGAGGGAAGCCAATTGTGTAGTGATATGATAAAATTCACTATGAACTCCATTAATGTCTCCATGCATCCCTAAAACATCATCTTGGACTGCACAAAAGTCATCATGCCTCACCATAATTTTTATGTCCTATTGATGCTGAGAAATCACCGAATCTAAAGTTCCAAATTCCATGTCATCGGTAGAAGGAGTCTTAGGAGTTTCTAGTGCCCCTTTTCTTCCTTGAGTTGAAGGACTTGCCATAAACAAACCCTAGGAGGGTTTTTACCTAAAAAAAAGTGTACCAAGAAATGGTACCATTGTGGTCACCTTATTAAGATGAATCCAATGATTTTGCACAATTAATGTTTTGATACCAAAAAGTGTACCAATCGAATACACCATTTCGATCACCTCACTGAGACAAATATAATGACTATAAGTGTGTAAGGTGGAAAAAAATTTCTAGACTTTCTTTTAATATATTTTTTTCAAAAAATCATTTCAATCAATACTCTAATGATGGAAAAAATTAATTCTTCTCATATTGCAAGTATGTTTTTTCTCTTTCACTTTTCCCAGAAGCTACACCTCACTAAATCCAAAAAATAAATGTGGTAGGAAACTTGCCTAAATTAAATCTTTGATACCTCTTGTAATGAAATTACCTAGATATTTTCATATAATTATTTTATATTGCATAGAGTGAAAGATTACATAGTGATAATTGGCAACAAAACAGAATACTAGATAATATAGCTAAGCCACTTTGAGGGGGAAACCTCCACAACAATGCCCTAATAGTATAATAATTCACATGATGCTTAAATAATAACCACTTCCTCCTATATATAGTCTACTTAGCCAAGGTTATTCCATAGGCTGACCAATATAATAACATAAAGAAATGTAACAAGTAAATAAAAGAGGTATGTAAGCCACAAGTTGGCCACACATATCCCTAGACACACCAATGGTTAAGGGCATAATAAGGTTTGAATGGTCATGACCATGTGAAACAAACTAGATGTATTTACATATATAGTACATCTTGAATCAATATGGGTGCATATTTTCTATTTCATAATTGAGGAAATGGTAGTCCCCCCCTTTAGGTAAAATCATTAGCATTTCATTGAGTAGGCAAAACTATGGGATCAAGAAAAAGAACAAAAATGAATTATACATGATGTCATATCTTCTATATTCCATATGTGATACAACAAAAATATATTTAATCAAAGAGAATGGTATCCTAATGGTACCCAAACTATGTCTCAGTACTACTTCAAAATGCACATTTATAAGTATAGAGACCATATTGAGTTATTTGTGATTATGTTTATCTTGCACTGATCCAAGCCATTGATGGTATACCCATGATGATAATAAGTCCTCTAATAAATAAATACATTAATTAAATGGGATATGTATATCTATATCCTAATTGCACTATCATCATAATAGAAGGAACCCAAAGTACCCCCCAAAATCTACTAGCACATGAGCCTAACAAATTAACAAAGCAAGAAGTTGCATATCAGGTATTCAATGGCATAAATGGACTTTTTAAGACTAAAATAAATGGAATTATACATAGTTTTCCCATGAAAATTGGAAAAACTACTTTCAAATAATGGGACCACATTGAAGCTACTTTAAATAATAGGCTATTTTTTAATTTATAGATTGATGACTACAAATAGTGAGATCCTTATGGTAGAGTGAAGGAACATTTGAGGAGCAAGGGTATGTTGGTCATGCCTTATGAGTATGAGCCTAGTGAATTTGACTTTGTATACACCAAGGAATCCACCTACTATGAAGTTAGTATAAGACTGAAAAACCATAATATCAGGCCTAAATCCGAATTGCCGAGAGATCAAAAGATGGAAGATAGATCGTAGTTAGCTCCAAGGAAATATCATTAAGTAGATGTTGGTTCTTATAGGCTTCCACTAAAAAATATACCACCATAACATAAGATTTAAGAGAGGAGACTAACTGAATTTTCTTCAAGTTCATTAGCTCTTGAATCCTCTAGAATAAAAGATAATGATTTACCTCAAGAGGATGTCTGCATGATAGCTTTGGATCCCCATGAATCTATTGAAGATTTACTCAAAATAATTTCCAATAAATATTAGTAAGATTTAGATGCATAGGAAGAAAAGGTTGAAGAATATAAGCAATAAAAGGTAAAAGAGAAGTCTTTGGACTTAATGATCATGGGTGCTCCTAAGAGGAAAGTTGAGATGATAGTTGTCTCAAAATATAAGAAACCAAAAGTAGCCATCACTCCTAATTTGAAAGAGATCAATATTTTTAGCAAAAATAATATAATATATAGACGTATAATACCTAAATGGTTCATATATGTGCCAAGGTTGGAAAGAATACCTAATGTTTATAATCCATGGACCATAGTAAAAACTACAGACATTCTTATGAAATAGAAATTGAATCATTGGATCATAACATTACAAGATGAAGAAGCAAAGATATTGTCTACTCCAACTCAATCAGTTGACATACAAGTAGAGGTGCCAAATAAGTAAATGGGCGAGTCTCTAGTTGGGGTAATATATGATCTAGCTACTATAGGCTTACAAAGAGTAACTAAGACAATGGTTATAGAAGGAGGTGAATAATTTCTACATCAAAAGGTGGAGCCTTTGATTCATTAGACTCAAAATAAAGGACATATACTAGGAGATGACCTTATATTTCAAAAATATGTTATATAACTAGCACAATCCTAGGCAGAGAGGTTACAAGCTACTATGAAAGGACTAAAGCAAAAGAAGAAGAATCTAGAAGATAAATCCATTCTATTAATCATAGTAGATATTGTTAATAATTTTACATAAAATATATATGAAAAATTTAGTTCCTTGAAAGTAATAAGATCCAAAATGGACAGTGAAAATCATCAATCCATGGCTATGAACCAGGTCAATCAATGGAAAGCTTTTGATAATAAAATAAATGCATTGATCAAGATATTAATGGAGAATTAGATTCCTAAACTCAAAACAATTAAACTATCACACTTGAATATGGCTATGATATTCTTGATGAATAAAGTTAGAGATATGAATAAGTGGTCAAAAGTTATGGAAGGACATTCAAATGATTTCAAACAACTAGAGGGAAGAATGGGACAAATACTAGGGAGTTTGATCAAGGATCCAACCATTCCCAATCAAGCAAATTTAATAAGTGATGAAGAGTTTCAACATAGGGTAACATAATTAATCCAAGAGGTGAATAATAAAATCAATGGAATCATAGGGGCATATAATAAATGTATCTTAAACATGATCTTGATAGCCAATGAAAATATTAGTTGTGTTAAGAGTATCAAAGAAGCAATGGACAAAGCAGATGAAGTCTTCAAAGATTTGTCAGGGCAAGAAGACGAGTTATGCATGGATCCAATCATTAATTTTACATTTATTGATTAATAACATAAGAAATCCATGAAGATTTTGGGACAAATGTAAAAGGCTACAGCTGCAGGGGCACCTCAATGTCAAATAAGTTGACGTAGAATATTGTCTTGTATCAAAACCTTGTAAATAATTTATAAAGAATATTCTATTTTGTTAACACATGTGCAATATATAATAGACATGAATTTTAGGTTTGTCACACTTGAAAAGTGTCATTGATTCTAGAATATTGTAAAAAGACAACTATCCTTAACATTGTCTAATTCTCATTTGATAATGACTGATTAACATACATCATAGGTTACCTATAAAAGGGTATTTTCATTGTAAAAGGAGGATGTTTTAAGAGCGAAAAAATTATGGAAATTTTGGAGCAAGGAATGCAAGAAAGAGAATTTTGAAAGGATTGTCTCATAATTGTTTGTTTGTTATCATGGCTGCTTCTTCAATTTTTTGGTTTGATGTTTAGATTTTAATTGATTTTATGAATTCTAGATGTTCATATGTTAAATTAGAGTTATTAATTTGACCTTACACTATTTTGACCGAAATTGCTTATATTCATTTCAATATCCTTGATTTTATTGAATAATTTGTAATGCAATTTTATTGTGGAAGTAAATCTTTAAAGTGAATTTGATTTCTAATTTGCATGTTTCAAAAATCTTTAGACATATGCTTGGCATATGATATGATTTGTACTTTTCATAATTTCAAGTCATATACTAGCTTGAAGATGCAAACCTTTGATTAAATTCAATATCTGTCAAGATGTTTAGACTCAAGATTAGAATCATCCCCTACTTATTTTCTCATTTTTTTTATCAAATCACTGTAGGTTAATTTTTCATTATAAATATTCACGTTAGGTTGGGGTTCAAAATTTAGGTTTTGATCATTATTCATTATACTTAGTTAATATAACTTTCATATTTCATAAAATGGTTCAAGACCATGGTTGATCTCAATATCCATTTACATATTCATTTTGTGAAACAGTTAAATAGCTTGTCTACTACTCCACCATAGATCTCAGGAAGATCACAACTAGAAACTCATGCAAAAGATTATTTGAATCTTGAAATGAGAAGTGTTTTCAATATCATGATAACCCTATGATAAACTTTCATGCATCAACATCAGTTTTAGGTGGTTGTTTAATTATTTTATTATCTTTAATTTTATGGGTTAGTTTCACCTGTTGGTTGGTTTTAATAACCAACTCCATAAGATTTTGAAAGCTTACCTATGTATAATAATAATTTGTGTGATTTAAATTTAAAATAGGTTTTTTTTATTATTCATCCTAATCTTGGTTTAAATAGTGGTATCAGAACCACACCTTAAATGAGGAATCCATTAATTTGAGGGTGGATAGAGAGACATTATGTTGATAATATCTTCCATGATTATAGTAGGATTGAATAATGCACCTATACAATGATAGTCACATTCTCACACACCTAAATACAACTTAGAACATATAGTGTAGTCTCTTTGAATCTATTTTAAGAGAAAATTATTACTTAATGATATCCATGGAAAATGTAATATACGTATGAAATCCTTGTAACAATCTACTATTCACATTGTTAATGGAATTGAAACACTCCACTTCCAAGATCTGGTACAACAGTTGATAGTTTTATTTGATTCCTATTCTAAAACAAATTGGGTTGAGAGATAGATTAACAGAATCATGACATTCAATCAAGCTCAACATTCAAACCCCTAATCTCTATTTCACTACCTATACGGTAGGTGATTTGAATGCGAGGACTAGGATAATGGCTAGAAAATAGTATGCACTCCACAAATTATAGGGTTGTATGGCATAGCATATCACTCATATGGTGCAAGGATTATAAGTACTTTCATTTGATTTTTTTTAATTTCATGTGGGATCCATGAGGCAAGTAAATGCAATATGTTTTTACTCACGGTGATAACATCTGATCATCAATTACTACATGTGAATTTACTTTTATTTTTTCACATTCAAAAAACTCATATATTGAGTACATTACTTTTCTCAACTCAAGACCATTAAATTTAAGTAAGATAGAGATTTTTTTATGAGGTAACTTGCATACAATAAAATTAAAGGGTTCAAAATCCTTTGGTATTATATTTTGATCTAAATTTTAAAACATATAAAGGAGTTATAATGGGTGGAAATTTTAAATTTTTGAAAGGTATAAGGGTGTAATAGGAGATATAATGTGTGATTATTTAGATAATTTATTAATATTTTACATATCAAATATACTTATGAGGGTAAAATAAAAACCCCAAGTAACATTAATCTTGTTGTTTTTTTACTTTTTTATAAGTCATGGCAGAAATTGTAAGCTTGATCTCTAAAAATTGTAAATTGTCACCTAAATACTTCAAGGAATGGAGTAGTAACATGGAAATCACCCTAATTTTTAATGAATTATGGGAAATAAAAAATAAAGGGACCACACCACCAACTAATAAAAAATTCATTGAGTTCTAGAATTGTGATAAGCATGTAATCACACTATTACAAACATCCTGCTTTGAATATGTTATCATTCATATAGAGGCAACTAAAACTAGTTCATGGAAATATTGGAAAGCATTAAAGGATGCATATGACAAAAAACCTATCTATCAGAATATTAATTTATTAATGTAGTTACTTAATGAAAAGATTAGCATTGACAAAGATATATCTAAATATCTCTCTTACATAAAAACATTGAAACAAGAATATTGCACAACTAGTGGAAGGATAGATGATGCCATGCTAATTTATATCAAACTAAATGGATTTAGTTATACACACACCAATTTTGTTTAAATTTTATAGTTTACTAATAATCTTAATGGTGCCACATTTGACTATATTTGTGATTTGTTGACTCAACATGAGTGATAATTTGTAGAAAATAGGAGCATGCTTATTGAAGAGGCTCACTATATAAAGAATAGGTCCTGTCACAAATATCATCACCATGTATAGTGATAATTTTAGAAGCATTTTTTGAAACACTCTCTAAGTCATTCTCTAAGACACTCTCCACACCATTTTAGATAGTCTCTACAACATTCTCATTGACACTCTCTAAGATATTCATAATGAAAACATCACCATAAGCACTCTTCTCACTCCAGTGTTTCATCTAGTGATTGAACTTCTTCTAGATATCGATGACATAGGAAATATATTAGATTTTTCAAATGTGGTGGTATTGTGTATCTTGTAGATGTATATCCTTCTTGAAAACCCCACTCTCCATATAAAAATAAAGTTAAGTCAAATTATGTGGATCATTCTATTGTTATATCTTCTAGTTACTTGAATTATTATGGTTATTTTGACACTTCCTTAGATTTTAAGGCATCCTATATGGATGATGTTTATGTTCCTAATGGACCTAAAAACTTGTTTAGAGTAATCAATTATTCACCTATGTTTGGATATCTACTAGGTCAGGATTGAGATCTATTATAGTAGCATTTTTAGGCTTGTATTATTACTTTCAATTTTATTTTTGGCTTTCCATATATGATATTCATGACATAGAGAAGCCATGATTTATTTATTTTGTTTCTCTCTTTACACAACTTATCACCTCTTACCTGATAGGGAAAGAAGATATAGAATTGGTATTCGATTAGTTGTCATTGATAATATGATTAGGTCAAGGTTTATAGCACCAACAATCTTGGTCAAAGGTCATCAACATTTTTTTAACATTAGGGAGATGTGCCATATAGTGTATGGGTCGGTAACTTTGATAAGATTTAGGGTGGAGCCTTATGTGAATCAATGTAGTTAGACAGGATTTGATTATATTCTACTATAATATAGTATGATGATCCCATGGGATGAATAGGATATGATCATGTTCATCAAAATTTTATGCCATAAATTTTAGGGTGGGATTATGTATGGAATGGAATCAAGGTAGGATTTTGTATGGAATGACATTATTTTTTGTTAGTATTAGGATGTTTAGTGTACTAGTTGTAGTTGCTTCATAGTTTCTTGGATGAATTCAGAGTCCTTTCTCCAATGTTTTTATTATATACCTTTTTGGATTAAGGGGAAGCTTTTTGGGTCATCATTGATCCAAAGT
>JARHVA010005402.1:245000-262500 GCA_037957365.1 Torreya grandis
TTGTAATCATAAGCCCATGAAGACCTTATGATCAAATGAGGGTAAAACCCTAGGATAAAGTTTCATATCTAAAAATGCATCATAATTAACTCAAACTCTAGAAGGCCTAGAAGCCCTAGATCAGAATTTTTTTTGCATCCACATGGACCAAGTTTACTAAATGTTTAACCCTATAATGGATATATATTGAGTTTATAAATATTATTAATTTTTTATATATAAATGAAATGGGATAAGGATAATAATAAGATCTATAGTAGGCCAATTATATGCTAAACTCAAATATAAGCATACACTAAAATTATTAAGCTGAGATAATCTGAATATGTAAAGTACAACTATGATAAATATAAAAATGATAAAGAAGTGAAGTACTTATTTTTCTCTCATGCTAATATATTCATGGATCTAGAATATGCTAGAATTAGGTGGGAAAGAGATTCTAGAATAATCATCAGATTATGTATTTGACACCTTTGGCTATCTAGAAAATAATGTTAGCCTAGAATGGTTGCATCGATGTTACTATTTGGGTTAATGATAGTGTCTTGTACATAATATTTGATGAAATAGGATGCAATCGGCTAGATGTTTTTGGATTTTGATTTGATTTTACTTTGGTACATTCATATTTAGGCCATGAATAGTCACTCCATGTAAAGTGGAAAGACCCTCGCCTTGCATATTTAATGTGGCCTTAGGTGAAATGGGTTAGTTGACACATGGTGTTGATTTGACTCTAATGACCTTAATGTCAAAGGACATTCAATACATAGAAAATAC
Source organism: Torreya grandis (assembly GCA_037957365.1). Lineage (NCBI taxonomy): Eukaryota > Viridiplantae > Streptophyta > Pinopsida > Cupressales > Taxaceae > Torreya > Torreya grandis. The sequence continues at coordinate 245,784 of JARHVA010005402.1, forward strand.
TCTGAAGAGAGCCTCAGATTGATGTAATTCTCCCCTATATTTTGGCTTATTTCTAAATCATATAATATGTGCAAAGTAAGTACAATAGTGACCTAGATTGTAACTTAGAAAATTAGGTTTTGTGGATGCTCATTTAATACATTAGACCTATACATGTATTTTACATATGATTGGTATAGAAACAGGGAATCTTTGATCACTTGAATTATTGATATATTGCTTTTGATAAATTTCATTTGGTCTCTTTTGTCTTTTATAGGTGTTGTTAGGTGAGGAATTAATGAGGTTTGATCTTGTATTTATATCAATCCCTTTCGAGTATTAACTTTCATTAAAGCACTTAGGCTGACCATTATGACACATTTAATTTATAATTTATTAACTTTAGTGAACTAGACACTTGCATCAGGATATGACAATAACATCTATGATACTATCTATCCTAGACATTAGTGTCTAAGGAGAAAGAGAGCACGTATAGGTTTATAACTTGAAAATATAGAAGATAATTAAATTTTAAGCATTATGGATAAGATAGAAGACCTAGGTTATCAACATAAGTCTAGTCTAACTAACATATATAGGCCAAGGGGAATGTAATCACCTAAAAATTATATTTAACTTCTAAGAGTGCCACTTGAGACAACCTATTCTTAGATTAGACCTAGACATATCATTGAGCTTATTATCACACTTTTCAAGTCTTTGTGTGGATCACATGCATCCCTAGTCAACTTAGACATAGTCTCCAACTCTCATTTCCCGATCCTATCCCTTCATGCCTAGTAGTTTACTAGTTAGACATTAGTGACACATTAAGGATAATAGATGTACATGGCATTAGTGTACTCAACATTATGCTAATGTCCTTTACCCTATATTTCTTTAAAAAATATATTTTTATAGGTAAAATCCTCTTATGTTTGGACTAAGAATATTTTATTATTTGCACAAGCTACTGAACACTATAAATTCATGACTTTTAGACCTCTAGCCACTAGATGGAAATTATATGAAAAATAACTATTCAAACATGAAAAAATTTGAGAAAAATAAATTTTATTAATCCTTATTTAGCCTTACTTATTCATACTACCATCTACAACTACCCTAAGTTCAAATTTTCCAAATTTCCATTCTTAAGCACACTCAATGCATTCAAAACCACTATCACTATAGCATCACTTGCACTTGAAACAACAATTAAGTTTGGAAAAATACATTGGGTTTGATCCCTCCTTAGAGTATTGTTATGTATGAATCTCTCTTCACACTGGGGTGTTGAGGATGTCTAGCCTATCCTACTAATGAACACACTTTTCATCTCATGCCTTACTTGTAAGTAGGATTAGATTTTATATCATAAATCAACTATCATATGAATAATATAGAGTTTTAGACTTTGTGCACACAATAAGAAAACCCATAAACACAAATGTAAGTTCATATATTAGTTCAGAGTAGTCTTGTACATAGGACCCTAGTTGCATTATCAAGACACTAGATCCACATGGCACTGCTATCCAAATGTGTCTCTAATGTCTAAGAAGTGTTATGATATAGGTATATTATTGATGATATTCAAACCTATTCATATTTTATTTTCTATCACTCATATCTTCTGTATGAGGATTTTTCTAGGTAAGTCCCTATTTTCACATGTTTATTACTATTTTTAAAAAATCAAAGCTAGTCAAAATCTATAACAAATTACCTATAATTTTGTGGATATTATTTTAGTGATTCATATTATTCATCCCTTTAATCAAACATATGATTTACATCTAATAAAACCCTAAAATGTTAAAATGTTTGGTAAACCTAACTTACCTTGAACATTGTGAAAACCCTAACCCTAGATAATACTAGGATTTACATTTCCATAATTCAAATATTAGATCCATACATATTATTTTATCTAATCATGATAATAATGATAGAATAAATACATCACTTTTTGTTTCAAAGTTTAATACTTTCATTTTCATAATTGTTACCTTTAATTAAGAATGAATTCATAAAAATACATAAACATATGTATAGTTTATGCTTTAGATCAATTGTAATAAATGTCATATATCATATCATGTTATCTTTCTGTTATATGGAATTTCACCTAGTCAATTTGTGACAAACAATGTTGCATATCAAAACATGATATCACAAGAATTCACATCTCTAATTAGTGATTTAGAAAGCATTCAAAGGTCAAATAAGAGTTTATTTGAGGTACAAAAGATAATGATTAAAACTATGTTGATCAACCTACCCCCTACACAATCAATGAGGAGATCTAAATATTTTTATGAATATCATAAAATACATTGGCACCACACTAATTCATTTTTAGCATTTAAATCGAAAATAAAATAGATAATGGATATAAATTACTCACATTATGACATGTCATCAACACAACATACAATGGCACATCCACCAATTTAGAAAGTCTCAAATTCAAAAATAGTACAAAAATTGTTAACAAAGCATAAATCATAATAATTTTTTTTTGAAAAGTGTAATTACAGAAAGAAACAATCAACAAGCATACGTAAATCAAGAAAACCTACCTCTCCAAAATGAGGCTCAAATTTCACATCAGTATGTGTTTGGTCAAAATTATTGATAATAGTTTGATTATTATGGTCAAGGTTTAGGCAAGCAGGCCCAAGGCATCACATATCATATTATAGTAGTTGATAATATTAGTCAACAAGGTTTGGGATATATTGAACATCCTAAGACACATCAATTATAGATATAGTTTATCAAGGTAAACCATACAAATACATAAGAAATATTATTGAAAGAGGAAGATCTTAAGTTACATAATCAAAATCATGCTAAGACAATGAACATTCTCACTAGAGGCTTTTCTTAAAAGAGCCTCCACAACACCATATGTCTAAAATTATCATAGTTTCAAAGGGAAAAATCATAATCATTATGTTGAATCACAATTTACAAAGGTTAAATCCATAGTATTAGGCAATTCCCTCTAGCATTCGAGGTTATTATAATTTTGATGATGAATAATATTATAATTTCAATGATGAAAAATAATTATATTCATACTGCAACAACATTCAACTCCATCATAACCATCAAAATACAAGAGATATTACCATTCCTATTTTTGACACAAGCCACAATAATAGTGAGTCTCTCATGAGACTCATCGGTCAATATGGTTTATCTCTTATTGTACATACTTTCCCTCTCTCTTGCTCCTTTACATAGCTCATTTTCATATTGATTGTACATATCTTATTTCCATATAATACAATAATAATAAAACATTTTAAAATCACAAAAACATTCAAATAATTTCTTAACAAACACAAAACTTATAGATTTTATGCATTGCTAAGTTTACACTTCTTATATTTTCTAGATACTACATATGTTGGTTATCTTAGTATAATTTTTTTTATTATACTACATGCTTCACTTGTTCTTGTTGAGTGCTTCCAGATTGCTATAGGACTTACACCCACTACACTAATCTAGACTTGTTATTATCTACCCTCTAGAGGCATAAACACCAATTCATGGATTTTGACTTGATATATTGACCTACATGAGGGCATCTTATACACCTTTATAATTTTTAGGTTCTATCCTTACATACTCTACATTCCATTTTTAGCATTACTATACCCTGATATTGATCATTGCTATGTATACTCAATTTTTTTGTCGACTATTACTACTTTAGACTCAACATATGTACATCCTAACTCTTACATAGATTCTTACCATATTCATGGATGGTTTCATTTCTAGTTTTCATAGTTTATATTTCATTGTATTTCTATGTTTCTTCTATTAGAGGGCATTTGAATATCCCATTGTTCATTGGTTGTATACCACTTTTATTCATAGTATATATGCTTTGGACATTTACCCATGTCCTTGTGTGTGATTTTTTGATTATGTGTACATGCATTTTAACATGCCCTTCTAATTGGATCTAATCCAGCTTATTTGTTGCTTCCATATGTGGACATTTAAACATGTCCTATTATGTCATCTTTTCTCAGATTTAGTGATATGTGACCATGTCCCTTATTTTATGTCCCCTTGGCATATTTGGCATGCCTCATGTGTTTTTTATGTATGCCATTTTGTATGAATCACAACCATGAAATTTGTATTTGATTATTACACACACCATTTTCCAATCCCATAAGGGACCTCATGCATCTACCCTATCTTACTTGGGTGCCATGATAGACATCATGCCAAATCCCCCTAGGTAGGTACTTAGTTCTACTTAGAGTTTTTTGTATTATACATTGATTACATCTATCTTGACACATATGTCCAATGCTAGATGTGACATACATCTTACATTAAATACTTATTCTTAGATTATCTTATTTTGATTTTATGTTTGCACATTATATTATATTATCACATCGTTATCCTATATGCTCCAAATAACACAAATTTTCCATATATATTTTTGGCATAGGTTCAAAAAATATTCTCAAAATAGGAGTCAGTCATAGTTGTTTTTACATAGAGATTAGGTTCCTTTATTGCATTCATAAAAAAAATCAGCACACAAGCTCAGTTTTAGAAAATTAGAGATAAGTAACATAGGTAAATATAGTGACTTAGAAAATAGTTTAGTGAAATAGAGTTTAGACCTATTAGAAATTAACACCCAAATAGAGACACTAGAACCATATGGCACTATTGTCTAAAATGTGGTGCTACTATCTAGTAGCCCCAATTTTAATACAATTAATATTTTATATAATAATACACTAGGTGCAATATAGGATTGCATAGATATAGTTATAGGTTTGATATTTGTACTCAAATTTTTCTAAGATTCATAATAGTTTAGATCAGCTTCATATCAGTTGATTTGATTATGGGCATCATGTATGACATGATTATTACCATATTCATTTTAGATACTCAGATACAATTATTAGAACTCAATCCAGAATTAGTATACTCAAATATCAGGTTGGGGTTATGTGCATAGTACATTGTTTCAATATGCTCAATTGCACACATGTTGATCAGATGGAATGATAAACTATATATCATTATATAAACTCTGAATAATTGACATCATATTCCATGTTATCACCAATTTCATGACATACTCCATCTACAGTGGTTGGCATTCTTGAGTGACCTAGAGCTGCCTAATATACTTGAGTTGCTGCAAAGCTGACATACATAGTTAGTTATACTTAGCTAGGTATTTATAACACTTTTCTATTTATAGTTTCAAAGGTATATACTACACATGGGTGGGTAGTTATTGATCCAAAAAATACTTGAGTTATTAAGCCACACACATGAGAATGCTAAACACACAATCAATCCAATCCAATTTATTCATAGGTCATAATCCACCAAGCAGGGGTGGGCAATGATGGATTCAAAATCATATTGGGTTCTTGAGCTAGCCACACATATGGATTGATCAAGTTATCAAATCTATCTAAGATAATCAATAGTTTGATCACTATATATAAGTAGACACATAGGTCATCCTTTGGATCATGCTCAACTTCACATAGTCAAAAGCATCTTCATGGAATTCACTTCCTAGGTAAGTTTAGGTATGATCCCTTTCCATTTATATTATTAATTTCACCTTTTTATATTTCTATCTTAAAGGGGTGGAAATTATAATCACCTAAAAGTGGTATTTTAGAGCTAAGAGTGCCACTTGAGGCAACATATTCCTAGATTAGCACTAGACCTATCATTGAGCTAATTAATACACTTTTACATCCTTTGTGTAAACCATAGGCACCCATTATTAGCTTAAATTTATTCTTAGACACTAATTTTTTGATCTTGGACCTTCCTACCCAATAGTCTACCAATTGGACATTAGCGCCACATTAATGAAACTAGAGCCAAGTGGTGCCAGTGTCCCCAAAATGACACTAATGTCCTTTACCCTATCTTTCTTAAATAAATATATTTTCATAATTAAAACCATCCTAAGGTCATCATAATCATCATTTATTATTTACACAAGCATAAAAATGCTAAAAATACATTACTTTTTGACCTCTATCCACTAGATGGAAATTAGATGAAAAATACATATTTAAAAATGAAATAAGATGATCAAAATTAGGGTTATTAATCCCTATTATACCCTAATTCTATATAATAACATCTAAAATTTCCCTAAGTTCATATTTTTTAGATTTGTAATCTCAAGAAAACTTAAGGCATTCAAGACCACTATCATTTTAAAATCAGTTACACTTGCATCAACACTTAGGTGGGAATAACTAAATCAAGCTTGATCCCACCTTAGAGTAATGTTATATAGGCAACTCTATTCATAGTGTGGTGTTGAGGATGTCCAACCTATCCTATTAATGAACTCATTTTTTAGCTCATGCCTTACATGTAGGATTAGGGTTTTCATCATAAATCAATTACCATAGGCACAAAATAGAGTTTAAGACTTTGTTCATATACAAACAAAACCTAGAAACACAAATGTTGGTGCACCCATAATTTTAGAGCAATCCTACATAGAGGACACTAGAACCATTATCAAGATAATAGATCCACATCTAACTACTATCCAAAAGGGGTTTTGATATAGGGATCTAGTTATTGACACTAATACCTTTTCATATCTCAGTTTTCAACACTCAGATCTTCCCTACTAGTTATTTACAGAAAAAATTTTATTTACACATATTTATTAGGATTTTTAGAGAGTCAAATATAGATACAATTTTTAATAAATTATTGGTTATATTATGATTATTATTTCACTTATTTATACTACTCATCCCTTTAATCAAACATACTATCTGCATTTAGTAAGACCCTAAAATGTTAAAATAGGGGATAAATATAGAACAAATGTGAGACATGCAAAAGTGAGAAATGTAAATAACTGAGAAGAACAACCAAGATCTTAGTTTTCCATGTTTACGAGATAGAGGTGATATATAATCCTAAAATATCATGTACAAAAGATAAGTTAGGAAAAATTTGAATAAAATTTGCCAATAATAAAACTGTTGCATGAAAAGATAAAATTGTGAATAAAAATGACTATTCAAATGTATGAAAGCATTGTTTTGTAGAGTAAGACCATTATTTCATACATTCAAATTTTTTTTTCATGGAGTTTAACTATTTTCATATAAGTGTTTTTATAATAACTTGATTTTTTTGAAATACAAATCTTCTACTATAAAATATACACTTCCAAAGCGAGATGAATCATATATATATACACTCTAAAACAATTCAAATAGAACTAAAAACAACCTAATAAGTGTAATTGTGATTAATAAGATAATGAAGAGGTGTCACTGGGTGTGAAAAAATGTGATAGTTAAAAATTTAGAAATATAAACTAGGAATTCAAATATATAAATCTTATTCTAAATTTAAACTGAACTTAGATGGAGAAACAAAAATGAAATAAATGTAAAAAACATGCTTAAAAATCCATCTATAATACATCACTTTCTCCAATGTGAAAACATTAGACATGCTTTTCATGTTTAAAATATGGGTTTTAAACCCATGATCCAAACAAAGGTAAATTGGGTAGAATACTAGTGTAAATATCATGAATTCTTAATAGATGAGTATGATGCTTTTGATTGAGATTCAATAGCTTGAAGGTGGATAGAGAAAATGATGGATGAAACTATAATTTATAGGACTTTGGATGGTGAGATGAAAATTTGATAATAACCCATTTTTTTCTCATGATATTTATCAACTTTTGGATTTAAGTTCTCATCTCAATGGATAATGAAAAATTGCCTTGACAGAAAAGTGGAAATTTAGTTGGTAGTTGAAATTGTCTTAGAAACAAGTCAAGATAGTTCAATGAATCCCCAAGGTAGTTGAATTGTTTAATTATGAGTTTAAAAGTGGTTAAATTTAAGATAATCATGGAATATGTATAGATAAGGTGGGATTATGTGTGTATGATAAATAAATAATATTGACTAATAAACTATTCAAAAAGTGGAGGGAATTGATGTTAGTGGGAAATTAAAATTTTAGATGGTGATTGGGTTATTTTGTAAATTTTTAAAAAAGCTAATTACAACACTAAATTGGTGTAATTTAGGATTCTACAACACTAAATAGTGTATGTATGCATACAAAATGGAAAAAAAATGAGACAGTATTATATTATCACCTCATACTAAGAAAAAAATTTAACTATCAAAATATCTTGATACATGTTTGGGAAAATTGAAATAGCCTAATTATAGTGAGATAATTAGATCATAGACACATTTATATATGTTATTCTTCATTGTCTCAAATCTTATTTATTGAACAAATTAGGTTTTTTAAGTATATAGGTGGGTCATAAATTGGTTATGTCTATATGAACGTCATTTATAATTTAAAAACAATTTTAAGTGATGTGTTTCCTTTCAATTTATGGAAAATTTAATTTATTTAATTATTTATTATAAGATATTTTTATCATAATTAAATATTGCCATAATTTATTTGAATAGTGTAGTGTTATTTAGCCTTGTGTAGTTAATTGATCATATAATAATAATGTTTTTAACTTATTGTCCAAAGTCATGATTATGTCATGATGTGATCCAAAACTGAGAATTTTTTATTGATTGATATTTCAAGAAGGCAAAAATAGCACAGTAATAATGAATTCTCTGAGAAAAGATTTTTTATTACTCAAGATCACAATACAACTATATGTGTATCTCTGGGAATAGATGTCTAATTAAATTTTGGGTTACATATTCATTATAAACATTTTAAAAGTAAGAGGAGGATGTGGAAGGTCACTGATATTGACGTAGATTAAATTATTTGACTTCTATGATTTAAAACAATACAAAATTTGAGGAATTACTATTTTTAGAAACTTATTATTTTTTGACTACACTACTAGAATTAAAATTTAGGGAACTTCCATTGGGTTTTTGGAGATAAAAAACCATTTTTGAGATCTCCATGACATATCACCACATTTTACTCATTCTTATCTTTCCAATGGTTCAAATTGGGAGTCAATTGGTGCTATGGTGCAAAAGTTATGGCTCCCAAAAGTTTCATCATCAATTGGGGTAGAACTGTCACCTAAATTGTGACCTAAATTATTGCCCAGATCATTCCTCCCTCCTTCAAAATAAATGGTCCCTATTTCATCAATATTCCTTATCAGGTGTGGAAATTGTGTCTTAATTTAATTCTCTATGTGCCACTCACCTTAGGGGCTAAGTTGACCCCTTTTGACCAACCGATATAGTGGAATAGAGCGTCCTATTTTTGTCTTGATCCAGGTGTCCACAATCTAATCCTCGTCCACTATAGAAAAACTCTATGGATCAATATCATCAATGTCTAGTTGTTCTGCTATAACTGAAGTGTCGAAAAAAGGTGGATGATATGGTTTGAGGAGCTCCATGTTGAATATTGGATGTAGACTAAGGTAGGCCGTTAGGTTCAACTCAAAAGTATTTTCTCCATCTTTTATAGTGATGGTATAGGGACCATATCACAGAGGCCAAATTATTATATGTAGGCCTACAAGTCATTCCTTTTAAAGCCACAACCAAACCTTGTCACCTATAGTAAAATGGTGTGCAATCCTATGTTTGTCATGGTGTTGCTTATACTTTTGATTCATCTTCTCCAAGATGTAATGAACTTGTTGTTGGATGTGTTGCATTTGTTCAATAAACTTTGTTACTTTTTCTACCTTAGATCTTTCATGAGGTGTGTATTTCATGGTGGATAATGGAATGGCTATATCAATTGGTGCCATGGGTTAGAACTCGAAGCATACATATAATGGACTATGATTGGTTGATTTGTGTAGGGCCTAACTATATCCATGTTGTATGAAAATAAGCCTGTCATCCCGTGTGCATGGATGTTTGGAGTGATACATCCAAATCATGTGAAAAATCAATCAATTCACCACATCTATCTGACCGTTAGTTTGTCGATGGAAGGCTATGGACTTCATCAACTTGGTATCCAACATCTTCCATAGAGTGGACCAGAAGATGCTTAGGAAGCTACTATCTCGATATGAGACAATGGACTTAGAGAGACCAAAATGGAGACATACATGACTAAACTATATTTGAGTAATTTCTTTAGTAGATATATTTTTCTTACAAGTAATCATGATATCCATTTTTGAAAGTTGATCAACTACAATGAAAATACAGTCCTTGCCATGTTTTGAATTGGGCAAACCTGAGAGAAAATCCATTGAGATAGATTCCCAATGCCTAGTTGGTTATGGAAATGTTGTGCACATCCTTGATTCTTATTTATTTAATTAGCTATCTCACATGGGGTGCAATATTTGAGATACCTTTCGACATCCTTTCACATATGGGGCTAGTAGAAGTGTTTTTGAGGAACTACCAATGTCTTTTCTAAACCAATGATTCCAACTATCCTATTGAAATGTTCTTTCCATATCATCTTCTATTGCTCTATAGGTGGAACATAGATGTGCCCCATATCACATAAGACATTATATTGTAAATATAAATCAGAAACATGCTTACCTTTTTTAAGCAACTAATATGTATCATCAAAGGTAGGATATGTTTCATATAGAGCACCCCAAGTGGTAGTCTCATTTCCACATAGGTCAAGAACTATTATGAGTGTAGTAATTGGTGGATGGCTCAGACAAATTGTGGCTTTATTTGAGCTCCCATTTTTATGTTTGATTATAAGATGAAATTGTTATAGATATGTGGCCCACTATTGGTGCCTCACATTTCATAGTTTTCTCTATGTCTAGATGAATTTCAATGGTCTGTGGTCCAATGTGGATGATTGTCCTTTTACCTAAGATGTAGTGTTTCCATTGTTTGTAGGATTGAATAATGGCATTTATATCTTTATCATATGCTTGGTATTTACTAAATATATCAGTGAAATTTTCACTATCATATGCAATAAGATGGCCATGTTTCATGATGATAGCTCCCATGGCATATTTAGATGCATCTATCATCAACTCAAAAGGTTGATGCAAATCTGGTAAGGCAAGAACAAGGGCTGAGCAAAGTCTATTATTCAAATTCTGAAATGCCATTTTTTTTATTTCACACCTCTAAAATGTAGCTTTAGCTCCTACTTTAGTCACTTGGGTTAGTGACCAAGCAACATGTGAAAATCCAAGAAGAAACCTACAATAGAAATTTGCAAGACCCAAAAAGTTACAAAGTTTTGTGAGGGTCCTTGGTGCAGGCCATTCTTGAAGAACATAAATCTTCCCTGGATTAACATGGACACCTTCCTCATTAAAAATGTACTTGAGGTACTGAATTTTTTTCATCTCACATGTGCATTTGTCAACATTTGCATATAAAGTGTTTGAAGCACCTTAGGAACATGTTGCAAATGTTCCTGTCATGTTTTGTTGTAGATGAGTATGTCATCTAGGTGGACAACCATGAATCAGTTGGTGAAGGATCACTAGATGTCATCCATCATCCTCATTAAGGTTGCAGGTGTGTTAGTTAATCCAAAAGACATAAATAACCATTTGAAGAGCAGCTCCTTAGATTTTAATGTAGTCTTCCAAACATCATTAGGATAAATGGGAATTTGGTGATAGCCAAATTTGAGATCAATTTTAGTAAAGAACTTCACACCATGGAGTTGGTATAGTAGGTCATCAATCTTGAGGAAGGGGTAGTGATTCTTCATATTAATTTTATTTAGGGCTCAATATTCAATGCAAAGCTTCCATGTTCCATCTTTCTTGGTGCCAAGACATTTGGGCTACCATAGGGTGAAGAGCTTGGCTTGGTGTGCCCCTTTTGGATTAATTCTTGAATTTGTCTTTTTATCTCATCATTCTCTAAAACTGATCTATGCTACACATGAATGTTAGGAAAAGGTGATCCTAGGATCAAATTGATAGAATGTTTTACTTGGAAATGTAGTGGAACTCCTATGGGTAACTTAAATAAGTCATCATATTATCCTATGATTTATCCCATCTGCTTCTATTGTTATGCTGATTTTTTTGTTAGGACTGTAACATTATCCTTCTTGAATTTCTATAGTTTGACCACCATGAGAATGAATTGATTTATCTTCACCACTAATATCTTACATTTCTTGGCACTAATCAAGGAGATAGATGTGGGAGGTGGTACCTATGGTACTCTATAGTGTAGTGTTTCAAGAGTGATGGTGATTATTTTGGTTCATGATTCATAAATGCCATGTCGATCGTACATGAATGAATAACCAAGGAATACATCACAAACATCTATATTGGCCACATCACACAAGAATTCATCTTGGAAAGGTTTTATTGCATATGAAGGAAGACACTGATGGATGACATAGGGGTCTCTCCCTAGGCTCAATTATCAAATACTATATGGATTTGGGTGAGGCTTTAGTGATATATTTATACTTTTCACAACTTAGCAGAGATTAAATTCTTTTGACTCACACTATCAAGAATGAAATGTAGAGGCTTACCTCTTACCCATAATTTGGAGTGAAACAATCTTTCCTTGTCATCGAGCCTTTCCTCATGGGTCTGTGATGAAGTGATGATGGTATTAGGCTCAACATCTACAATCTCTTCTTCATCATCTTTGACTATAGGTTATGTATGAGATAAAGTAGTAGATGTTGAGTATTGTGACTCAGGAAGTAATGACTTTATGGCTCGACACTCTTCTTTGGAATAAGTTCCAGTTTTATGATAATCACACCATTTTATAGTCTTCCCCTTCTAGGGTTTATTATCTTGAAATTCCTTTTGCTTCCAATTTTGGCCTAATGTTTGACCTTCCTTGTCACTTTTCCATTTTAAAGGCCGACTCTTCATATTCTTCCTTCCATACTTATGATCAGTCTTCATTATGAACTTGTATGCCTCACTGAGGGTTTCCAAATTGAAAAGTTTCATTCCCTCCCATATGTACCATTGTAGTCCACTATGATATTTGAGAGTCTTATGTTTCTCACTTTCTTTGATGCCCAATCTTACAGATATATAATGAAAAATTTCTATGTAGTCTTGAACAGATTGGTCCTTACCTTGGTGAAGTTGTTGCCACTGTATGTACATATCATCATATGATCCAATGGGATAGTATTCTTCCTTTATCAGTTCCATGAAATCATCCTAGGTAGGATACACCTCAAGGCCAATGCCATCTATACTAAACCTATTTTTGTACACTTCCCACAAATTTTCAGGGGCAATGATGATTTTAAAAGAGCAAAAGTGACATTTTCTCCATTGGTGAATTTGTTTACAGATAAGTAGGAAGACAATTGATCCAACAAATTTTCTACTACACATCAATATTGATTTTGCCTTAAAATGTATGAATATCAAAATTCACCTAAACCTTGAAGGGTGTTTGGGCATTGAAAGGACGATCCATATATGAGGAGCTATGAAATGTACATGAGCAGCCATAATTTCCCATCAAGAGTTATTGGAGAATTTGGGCAAATTATTGTAGCATCTATACTTGTTACCACTGGAGGGATTCATTCACCATTTACTTGAAAGGATTATATGTCTTGGTGTTGTCCACCATTTTAAGTCTTTTAGAGGGAATAGGTGGATAGTTTGGAAGCTCTATTGTTTTCCACTCACGCTTCTTGCAGCCTGACCTCATCTTTAGGATCATACACTCTCAAGACAAACCAGTCCGATACCACTAATACAAAACTTATAAGTTTTGATTGATAGATATTTTGAGAACACAAAAATAACATAGTAGCAATGAATTCTCTAAGAAGAGATATTTTATTACTAAAGATCATAATACAACTATATGTTTATCTCTAGGAAGAGATGTCTAATTTAAATTTTAGGTTACATATTCATTTATAAACATTTTAAAATTAGGAGGAGGATGTAGAAGGTCACCAATCTGAAGGGAGATTAAGTGGTTTGACATCCATGACTTAAAACAATACAAAATTTGAGGAATTACTATTTTTAGAAACATACTATTTTTAGATTACACTACTAAAATTAAAATTTGGGGCACTTTCATTTGGATTTTGGGATAAAAACCATATATAAAATATAAATTACATCTCACCATGTTCTCCTCATTCTTATAATTCCAACGATTCAAATTGGGAGTTAATTGGAGCTACGGTACAAAAGTTATGGCTCTTGGAAGTTCTGTCGTCAATTACAATAGAACCCTCACTCGAATTGTAGCCTAAATTGTTTCCTGGATCATGATGAAATTTTATTTTCTTCCTAATTATATATGAATTTATATGACATTAATCCATGTGTAAAAATCAAGGAAAATTCCACAATTACTTGATTACTACATCTACTTTTTATCTACTATATTTTCTTCTATCATCCATAACTTGAGATTTTAAATGAAGTTAATAATACTTGAAAGAATATGTTTCTACCAGAATCTAATTAATGAGTGGGTTAAATACATAACATGGTGACAATTGAGTTTTAAAATAATAATTTCTTAAAAAGTGAATAACAAGTCAAAAAAAATACCCCCCATTAATGGGTCAACTGTAGTTCCTAGGAAAAAAATGAGAAAAGGTAAATCTGCATGGAATCCACCCCCTGCAAGATGGTTTAAACTAAATTTTGATGGGGCATCTAGAGGTAATCTTGGGGATTCCAGGGTTGGTTATATTATCTAGGATTGTAGTGGATATTTAATTTGAGCAATGTCCATAAAAATTTAGGATGGCACCAATAATGAAACAAAGGCACAAACTATTGCTAGTGGGACATAATTAGAAGTTCATTGTGATACTATTAAGTTAATTGCTATAGATGATTCATATATTATCATATCTTCATTCCAAAAAAAATTGTAGAACTTTTTGGAAATTATAAAAAAAATTGTGAAGTACCTACGATGGATTGACCCTCTTCACTTTGATTAATTATAATCATTGTTACCACAAAACTAATTCTATTGTAGAATTTTTAACAAACTGTGGCATTAGTCAAGTGGAAGTATTTCATGTGGCCAATGTGAAATAGGCCTAGGAGTAATTCCCATCCCTTTAACTTATTGATTTGGGTTGATTTTAAATTTTAATTTCCTTTTAATATTGTTTTTATTATAAAAACAATCTCAAAAATTGGAAGGTTTAGCGATTTATTTTTTGGTGGAACTATGGAAACTTTGGTGGAGAATATAATCGGTGGAGTAAATATTTGAAAAAATCATCCATCATTATCCCCCTTCATAATGATCTTTTTGTGGTGGTTGTAGTCCTAAATGCAAAGGATAAATATTTGATTGGTCTTAGTGGCAGTTTTTTTATGACACAAGGAAGTTGAGAGTTTTCCATTTTGTTTCATGATCACCTATTTTCCTTTTGTTCATCCTTGTTGTGATTAAAATTATAAATAATGGTTCTTCATTGGTGTTTCACTTTTATCTCGTCCTTATTTTTTGTGGGTTGTTAGTAGGAAAAACTAGTCTAAGTATGGATAAGATAACTGAAATTGCTCTCACCACCCTCTATGTTTATGGTAGAAGCATTGTGCATGAAATAGATTTTTAGGGATCAATATCATAATCATGCTTAAAAAATATATTTTGGATTATATTGGAGGAATTTATTGATCTCTTATCACCTTTTTCATGGCTCAAATTTATATAATAAGGGGTTCATTGTCTGATAAACTCCAAGGTGGCGATGGTGTTTACATTAAATATAATAGCTCTAGTTTGATATTATAAGAAGGTGGAAAATCTTGTATGATTTTGCATGAATCCAAAGCACCACATTAGGCTAGTTTAAAATATTAAATTGCAATATCTATCACCCCTACCAAATTTTCCATTCAGAGGCTCAGATGGTTTGGGATTGGTCCCAATTTCTACATTTTGTGACTTGGAAATGTGCTTTATGATTATTGTGGGCTTTGTGGAGGACCTCCAAAAAATTTAAGTTCATATAATCCCTCCAAAGGTAATTTCATAACCTTTTCACGTATTTTACAAATATAAAGTTAGATTCCTATTATTTTGGAGTGGTGGGCTAATTGCCATAATACAGCAAGGGTAGAAGCAATCAAAAAGTTATAAAAAATGGTTGCTTATTGTCTGGTACCTTTACCAAAATGGTTCAATAGTTAAAAAAATTGAAGGCTTCTAACAAAAAATCTATTATCCTCAACACAAATTCTCTTGAAGAATATAAAAAAGGCATGCAAAAACATCACAAATGCAAAGTTCTCGAGGATGTTGAAGACAATGTTTTTAGGTACAAGGAACTCATATTTATTGAGGATATCAATGATGAGACACAAGATGATGTAAATCTTTAATTTTCTCGCATGTTTTATGTGTCTTTTTTTTTGTTTTTCTATCATTCAGTTGGTAATGGTTTAAGGGGTGTTTTCTCTTCCAACACGATTATTGTAATTCAATGATATGTTATTGGGTTCTTTTTATTAGTTTAATTTTCACCTTGTTGTAGTCTATGTTAGTTTCTAGTTCATGCCTTTGGTGGTTGTTTTTTGTAAACTTTATTTTAGTTGAGGGCCTTAAATAACCCCATAATTATCTAATAACTCTAAAAAAATACATAATAAACATTATTTATTTATTTATTTTTAATATGGATATACTATGTCTTTTCATATATAAATGTAAACGTATATGTTTTATTTATTGCATCCAACCAAACTAATATTTTTTGTGAGGGATATTAGATTATCTATGGC
>JARHVA010005402.1:265000-270000 GCA_037957365.1 Torreya grandis
CAATCATCGATCATCCCATTTCATCTTATAAATATGGGGAGTTCTTCATGTGACAAGCATTGATTTCCTAGAGTTGAGTCTAGAGTCTTAAGTCTAGAGTTGTGTTCTAGAGAGTTATGAATAAGCATATGTTCTTCGCTTGCCCTTCTATGGAAACCTACAAATTAGAAACTTTTCCTAAGTCTAGTCTTCTATTTCCTAGTTTATTGTAAAATCTTTATCTTTATAAAGTATTTGGCTTGAGAAAGACAATGATCCTACATGTAATGGTATCAGAGCCAAGTGCCATGTTTGAGTCATATCATGCTCAATGTTGCTTCTGTAATATTTGATTTATATATCAATAAAATCATACATTCATCTCTTATTATCTATATTTATCACATTATTATTTGGGTTGTTGTGTCCATACCCTCTTTAAACAATAAGGAAGGGAATGATCCTATAAATCCATGAGGAAGGTGTGTTGTAGATCTATATAGTACCGACACTATGAAGACTATGAATGCAACTAATCAGATAATTGTAGATACTATAGGTACATCTGAAGTCTATACTCTTTCTGATATATCTTCTACATCTTTATTTTCTACAAATGAAGCAATTGTAGATTTTGATGAAGAAAATTCTATCCCAGAATGGAAACTTCCAACACTTAAGCCTACAGATGTTTACAATAATATTTATCCTTTTGATCATATTCATAAAACATATATAATTTTTTTTGAGAATGTCATCCAGGTCAAACAAAATGATAAAATTATAAGTATCATCTACAAATTGTTGATGATAAAATTATTCTCTAATTAAAGTCCTACTCTAAGTATAAGTTTTTACATATAAGTGTTGTTTCTATAAGTGTTTTTCATTTATTTATAAGAGGTTTGAATGTTATTCTTTCGGCATGTTTACTTGATAATAGGCATACTACTTCTAGTGATTTCTTATAGAATGTTGTCCAAACTAGTCTTCATGATGGTCTAATATTTACAACAATTTACCCAAATTATCCTGTAGCGATCCATCAAGAAGAAAACCTGAACAAAGTCCTAAATCTTTTTCTCCAAACCCATGGTCTTGAAATGATCATTGGTTCTTGTCCTCTTGCCATTAAATACCAGGCTATGTATCTATTAACCAATAATCTTCATCCTGCTATTAGACATACTCTTACACAAGGCAAAAGTGTGGTTAATAGAGGAATACAAAGTAGTTAGATTATTCCTATTGAATGAATTTCATGGTCAGACCTTATGTTTCCTAGAAAGTGGATAATTGATATAGACTTTATCTAAAAGCCCAAGAAATACTTATCTTTTGCTACATCTATAAACGACCTACCAGACAATTCTATCATTAGATTTGATTCCTAGAATGACCTAAAAGATCATATGCAAAGCATACAGTCACAACAGTTCTTACCTATAATCAATCCTCACTATCTACATACTAAGAAAATCCATGATCCCCAAATAGATTCCTATTTATGTGTTGACTATAAAAAAATCTTAAGTCATCCAAACTAGTCTAGCATTCATATGGTTAAAATATAATTAGCCATCTAGGAACTGTTTGAGAGAAATGAGAAATTCCTTGCTAAAGCCAAGAAAGTCAATATGGAAGGAAATTCTAAGGCAAAGAATAAAAAATAAAGTGCAGAAGGTCATGTATGGAAGACTTCCTTAGGAGATTAGTCCTACACAGAGAAAGGATTCCTAAAGTCTACAAATTTTAGTTAGTATTCACTTGATGGAATATTTAGAGCACAAATATATTATCTTAGATCATATGATAAAAGTTTTGACTAGTCCACTAAAGTTAATCTATTAAATTGGAATAATCTTAAAACCAAATTCCTAAATAATAAAGTCTCAGATATCCAACAGATTCTTGATCTGGTTTCTAAGATGTTGAAAAGTATTGAGTATTATTAGAAAGGAGAACTTGTTAGAGCAATCAATGTTCTAAATGATAATTTCTCTACTCAACATAGTCAGCTTGTTTAGAAAATAGATAGTGAGTCTAATAGCATTAGACTATAACAACAATCTACAAAAACATGATAGAGAATTTAATAACTGAATAAAAAAAATTCAGTCATAACTAAGATCAACTTCATTCTAGTATGGTTTCTCTTGAAACAAAATTAGAAGAATAATACCAGGAAATTAAATAGTTATCCTCAGTATCTAATTGCATAAAAAGAGAAATACTTAAGCAAAGTGCTAGTTTATCTTCTATTCCTAAAATCCTAAAATTTTTAAAAGATAAAGGCCAACCTTCTCAGCCATAGTTAAAAGTACTTATTCTTGAAGAAATTGATTATAGTTAGAATATTCATTCCTACCAAAATGTAGTAAACTTACAATGATAATCATTTGCAAAGTCTAAATCAAAGAGTCTGCCTGATTCAGAGAAATATATTGATAAGATTTTCAAATTAGGTATGGCTAAGATAGAGGCTATGGAAAAAGAAAGTTATTTTGAATCTGGAGAATCTTCTAGGTCTCCATTAGACTCTCAGATAAGAACTTTAAATCTTCAACCTTTCTTCTGTAAATTCAATTGTTAACCACTAGAAAAAAGGAAGGAAATGATTCATGCTATGATAGCTTAGGCCAATGTTTAGATCTATGGTCTTAAAAAAGATCCCTTTAGTGTCAATCAGTAGATTGCAAATGGGTTTATAGGAAATATTAAGGAATGGTAGGATGCTAGTGGTCAACAATTTCATGATAGTATTTACGCTCATCTTGGGTGAATCTCAGCACTTTGCAATGATTTGCTCTAACTTTCTAGGAACAATTGATAATGAAAAGGAAGTAAACGAAGCTAATTTTATTAAAGACTAGTTATGTGATATGACTCGACTTGGTGAATATATGTGTTACATGGAAAACCTATTTTATAATTTTGGAGAAATATTTAATCCTGCATACAAGATTAGATATATAGAGTCATTTAAAGACAAAATTTATACCAAGTACAAAGTTCCAATAGGTGATAGTATTCCAATGATGTTCTTTGGAAGAATAAATCAGAACATCAAGGCAGTCAATGAGAAATTGTGTAGAGATTGAAAGGCAAAAAAGGAAACTATGAAGTCTCATAAATAGATAGGTGCAAAGTTCTGCAATTCTCTAGATGATAATTTTGGTTGTATTGATATCCATAAATACAAATAGTATAAGAGAAATAAGAATAAATCTCATTCCTATAAATTTTCTATTGAAAAAGACTTTACTTATAAAACTTGGAAGTCTAGATATAAGTTTTGAAAAAAGAAATTTTATCCAAGAAGGATATTTAGAAAAAATAAACATGATTATCAGAAGAAGTCTGTTAAGTGTTTCATTTGTCAAGGAGATCAATATGAAAATAAATGTCCCAATAGGAAAAAGGAGTATAAAAAGATTATTTTATTGAGTAGCTATGGTATTGATGAAGATGAATATGTGTTATTATAAGAAGAAGATGAGATTCAATGTGAATCAGATATTCTATGGAAAGTATCTGATAGTGATGAAAATAAGTTAAATATGAATCTAGAAAAATCTAAAATAGAAAGTGAATCATATGATTCTGATTCTGAAATAGGATCTCAGATTCATATGATTTTTTCCCCTTTTTAGATACCTTAAGTTTATCCCAACAGATATCTTTTCTGAAAGAAAGATATGACAAAAATCATATGGACATGATTTCTAAAAGAATGTTCTTGCAATAGCAAATTTTTGCTTCTAATAAAAAATATTATCTTCACCTAGCCCAACAACAGAGACAAAAAGATATTTTATCAAAATAATTTTAGTCTAAGCATCATAAAGCCTCTCAGGTTGAATCTGTTAATCAACCTGACACTTATGATAGAGCTACCTAGAGAATGAAGTGCATCTCTCTGCTTCAATTTTTTCTCATTAAAGCTCAAAATGAATTGAAATATCTCTTGAAGGAAGAAGCTCTTGCTAATGAACAAGAACATATCTTTGAAGAAGAGCTCATATAAGTTTCTAATGTGATAGAATCTTATTTTCAAGAGGCAGATACCTCTCAGAATAATTCAAATATTTATCAAATATCAGTATATAGTACTAATAATATAGTATATAAAATTTAGATTAAATGAGATGGTTTTAAACCATTTAGTCTACATGTCTTGCTTGATACTAGTGTTGATATTTCACTTGCTATATATCACTCAATACCTGTTAATATGTGGAAGGTTTATTTCCATATGTTAACCTTCAATATAAAGATAGTGGTTTCATAATTGTTTGGTTTTATACCTATTATGATTAGTGATTCTATTTATCATTTCAAGGTAGTACAATATGAGATGACAATGTATGACATGATGATTGGATTGGATAATTTGTCAACCTTCTATCCAATTACAATTCAACCACATGAGATAATTCTTTCACAAAATATTCTTTGTACAAGAAATCTAGATATGAGTGTAGAATTCTATTGAAAGGAAAGCCAAAGAAACTAGTGGATACCAAATAGATCCAGTAGAAGGTAAATCTTTGTCATGATAGTATTGATTCTATAATTGAAAAGCTTAAGAAGGATTATTGTTTTAAAAATCCTTTAGCATTCAAAAATAGAAAATTGCATGAATGTAGGATTGAATTGAAAATGATAAAAGACAAAGATGGAAAATAAATAGAACATAAGTTCAAGGTGCATCATTATGGAATGTCTCCTTCACTTAAGAAAGAATGTTTCCAAGAAATAAAATAGCTGAAAGAATAGGGTATAATAAGGGATTCAATAGCCCTTGGGCATGTGAAGCTTTCTATGTAAATAAAAGGTCAGAGCATGTCAGAGGTAAGAAAATATTGGTTATAAATTATATTCCTCTCAATAAATTTGTTTTGCCTGTGCAACATCCTATTCCTCAAGGGATGAAATCCTGCAAAGAATAAGTGGAATCAAAGTTTATATTAAATTTCATTTGAAGTGAGGATTCTGGTGAATACAAGTGGTAGAATAAG
>JARHVA010005402.1:275000-285000 GCA_037957365.1 Torreya grandis
TTAATCTTCCCATTTCATCTTATAAATATGCGGAGTTATTCATGTTACAATAATCAAATGCCTAGAGTTGAGTCTACAGTCTTAAGTCTTGAGTTGTGTTCTAGAGAGTAAAGAATAAGTGTATGCTCTTTGCTTACCCTTCTATGGGAACCTGCGAATCAAAATTTTTCCTAAGTCTAGTCTGTTATCCACTATTACATGTAGGATGACTGTCTTCTTGAAGCCATAGACTCTATAAAGATAAATATTTTAAAACAAACTGGGATAATAGAAGACCAAACTTAGGAAAATTTTATGATTCACAGGTTCTCATAAAAGGGCAAATGAAGAGCATACACTTATTCCCGACTCTCTAGAATAGAAATCTAGACTTAAGACACTGGACACAACTCTAGGCATTTGATGCTTGTAACGTGAATAAATCCCCATATTTATAAGATTAAATGGGCAGATCAGTGTTTGACACAAAGATGCTAGATCAACAAATACTAGGCAAGATGCCAAAATAAAGTGTGTTATGGGCCCACTATGCACTACCTGACGAAAAGGAATCTGTTCACATGGCTGATAATATACTACCTTTTGTAAGTAGTGAGGTCCAAAAGAATTGAGTAAGGGTTAAAATCTTTAAATTCATGGATACAGATAAACCCCATAACTAGTCATAAATCACCATCATTGAACTCATATTCTCTTTGCAGAGAATAGTGATTGTCATCATCAGTATCAAAATCAGTGTTGTCCATGTATAGTGCTGAAGGAATCATAAACATCTAACCACTAGGTTTAGGAGGGAAAATAAGTTGATAACTGATTTTAAACTATTTCTAAAGTTAATGGTTGAGCATGGGCTAAGCCAACATGCAAGTTGGCCTGAAATTGTTTAACAAAGAATAATTCAAATTTTACCCTAAAAGGTATCCTTAATGCAATAAATATATTCCTTACTTGTTCAGGAGGAATATTAATAGTAGGATCATCAAAGGCTTTCATAGGCATTATATGATCCAAAAACTTAGATAAATAATCTAGAATTTTAGCTGATGCCCAAAAATTCTCAAAATTGGGATTAAAACTAGGCCAAAATGTAGACCATTAAATAAGAAATTCATAACCATGCCTACAAATAAGATTTTTGAAAGGATTATTTATTCCAGTAGTCCTTAGATTATTCACCTCATGGTATAAAATTATAGTAGAACACCATTTTTTAACATCAGGATCCTAAAACTATGTAGTCCATGCCAAATGAGCATTGTTTAGTTCATCATAGGATTCATGAGATCTTCTAGTGAGAGAATTAATCTCATGTGCTAAATAATTTGAAATATATGGAGTGGATCTCCATATATATTGGTGAAACTCTTCTTGTACTTCTGTGATAGTTACTACCATGACTAATTTTTATAATTTTTTTGAATTAAACTCTCTGGACATAAAATTTGTAAGACAATTCTTTTTCCCCATAATATGTTCAATTGAGAAATCAAAATTTGATAGAATAGTTTCCCACCAAGAGAACCTACTCACAAATCCTTTATTCATAGTATCAGTAGACTATAAAATACTCATAACATTATTTAAATCAGATATGATAAGAAATTTTTCTAATCTAACAAAAACCATGAAAGATTTAATAGCTTTCATCACAACAATAATTTATTAATGAGTAGAATGATAGTTTTTTGAGCCTATTAAAAACTCCTAGAAGTAAATATATAGGGTTTATTTAAGCCATTTGATAATCTTTATTTAATAATAACACCTGAAAACAAATGTAAGGCATCTATCTCAATGATTTTCAATCCATTACCAGGTAAAACAAGAAGTTGTAAATTCTGACAATTCTATTTTATTATTTGAAAAACTTTAGTCGTCTCATTTTACCATGTTAGAGGATTCTTAGATAGTATTTTATTTATAATATTTTATCTTGAGTAATATTATAATAGTATTTAGATACATAGTTAACACAACCAAGAAATCTCTGCGACATTTTTTTATCCTTTCATTCATTAGGAAAATTATTTATATTTTTCAAGACATATTCTTGAACTGCAACTTCCCGTAATTTTATATTTACCTCTAGAAATTCAATTTCATCTTTGAAAAATGATATTTTCTTTTTAGATAGAACTAGACCATTGTCATACACAATTTGATAAACTTGTTCTAGATGATTAAGATGTTCTTTGGGTGATTTTGAAAAAAACTAAGATATCATCTATATAGACAATGATAAAATTAGAATACACTGAGAATATCTTATTCATCATTTCGTAGAATATACTAGGAGTGGTTTTTACACCAAAAGGTAAAACATTCCATTCATACTGGCCGAAAGGAGTAACAAATGCATTTTGATACTTGTCTTGTTCTATCACTTGTATTTTCTAGAATCTTGACTTCAAATCAAATTTACTATATACTTTACTTCCACTTATACTTTGTTGGATTTCATTCTTTGAAGGAATAGGATGTTACATAGGCAAAACATATTTATTGAGAGGAAAATAATTTATAACCAATCTTTTCTTACCTCTGACTTTTTATTTACATATAAAGCTTCACATGCGCAAAGGCTACTGGAATCCCTTAATAGACCTTATTATTTCATCTATTTTATTTCCTAAAAACATTCTTCCCTAAGTGAAGGAGACATTCTAGAATGATGTGCCTTGAACTTATGTTCTATTTCTTTTCCATCTTTATCCTTTATCATTTTCAATTCAATCTTACGTTCATGTAGTTTTATATTTCTGAAAGCTAAAATATTTTTAGAACAACAATCCTTCTCAAGATTTTCAATTATAAGATCAATACTGGCATGACAAATATTTACCTTCTATTGGATCCATCTAGTATCCACTAGTTTCTTTATCTTTTCTTTCAATTGAAATCTACACTCATATCTAGATTTCTTGTACAAAGAATATTTTTGTGGAAGAATTGTCTCATGTGGCTGAATTGTAATAGGATAGAAGGTTGCCAAATTATCTAATCCAATAATCATGTCATACATTGGAATCACATGCTGGATTACCTTCAAATGATAAATAGAATCAATAAGCATAATAGGTATAACAATAGACAAGTCTAAAACCACTGTCTTTGTATCAAAGGTTCAGTGATGGAAATAAACCTTCCACATATCATCAAAAATTAAGTGATATATAAAAAGTGAAATATCAACACTAGTATTAAGTAAGACATCCAAAATATATGTTTTAAAACCATCCCATTTAATCTAAATTTCATAGACTAGATTATTAGTACTGTAAATTGATATTTGATGAATATTTGAATTATTCTGAGAGGTATCCCCTCCTTAAAATGAGATTTTATCTCATTAGAAACTTGTATGATCTCTTCTTGAAAGAGATGTTCTTGTTCATTAGCAAAAGATTCTTCTTTCTAGAGATCTTGTAATTCATTATGAGATTTGGAAAGAAAAAGTTGAAGCAAAGAGATGCACTTCATTCTCCAGGTAGCTTTGTCATAAGTCCTAGGTTGATAAGTAGTTTCAACTTGAGAGGATTTTTTATGCATAGAATGAAATTCTTTTGATAAAATATTTTTTTGTCTCTATTTTTTTGATAGGTGAAGAGAATGTTTTTTCTCAGCAGAAACAATTTACTATTGCAAAAACATTTTTTTAGAAATCATGTAGGCAGGAGTTTTGTCATATCTTTCTTTCAAGAAAGATATCTATTAGGATAAACATAAGGTATCCAAAAAAGGGGTATAAATCATATGAATTTGAAATCCTATTTCATAATCATAATCAGATGATTCACTTTCTATTTTAAACTCTGCTAGATTCATATTATCTAATTTTCATCACTATCAGATACTTTGTATAAAATATCTAATTTATATTGAATCTCATCTTCTACTGATAATAACACATATTCATCTTCATCAATACCATAGCTATTCAGAAAATTAATCTTTTTAGACTCCTTTTTCCTATTGAGACATTCATTAGCATAGTGATCTCCTTGATAAATGAAATACTTAACAAGCTTCTTCTAATAACCGTGTTTCTTTTTTCTAAATATCCTTCTTGGACCAAAGTTCTTTTTTTAATCTTATATCTAGACTTATAGGGTTTACAAGTAAATTCTTTTTCAAGAAAACATTTACAAGAATGAGATTTCTTCTTCTTTATCTTAGACTATTTGTATTTATGGACATCTGTACAACCAAAATTATCATCTAGAGAATTGCAAAATGTTACACCTATCTATTTATGAAACTTCATAGTTTCTTTTTGTGCCTTTCTTTCTGCACACAATTTATAATTAACTACCTTGATGTTGTAATTTTTTCTTCCAAAGGACATCACTGAAAGACTATCGCCCATTGTAGCTTTGTACTTGGTAGGAAAATACTTTGAAAATTACTCTATATGTCTAATAATATATGTAGGATTAAATATTTCCCAAGAATTATAAGATAGGTTTTTCATGTAACACATACATTCATCACACCTAGTCATATCACATAACTGGGCTTTTAGAAATTTAGCTTTATTTACTTCTTTTTTATTGACAATTGTTCATACAAATTTAGAGAGCAAAACATTTCAAAGTGCTGAGATTGGCTCAAGATGAGCGTAAATACTGTCATAAAATTGTTGACCACTAGCATCCCACCATTCCTTAATTTTCGTATAAATCTATTTGAAATCTACTGACTGACACTAAAGGGATCTTTTTTAAGACCATAGATCTGAACACTGGCCCAAACTAGCACATCATGAATCATTTCTTACTTTTTTTTTGGTGGTTCACAATTGAATTTCCAAAAGAAAGGATAAAGATTTAAAGTTCTTATCTAAGAGTCTAATGGAGGCCTAGAAGATACTATAGATTCAAAAAAATGTTCTTTTTCTATAGCTTCTATCTTATGCATACCTACTACATTTTTCCAAGAATGAATATTCTTAATATAATCAGTGTCTTCAAGAATAATTACTTCTAACTGTGGTTGAGAAGGTTGGCCTTTATCTTTTATAGAATTTAAGATTTCAAGAATAGCAGATAGACTAACACTTTGATTAATTATTTCTCTAGTTATGTTATCATATGCTCAGGATAAGTGTTTAATTTCCTGGTATGCTTATTCTTGTTTTGCTTCAAGAGAAACCATACTAGAATGAAGTTGATCTTGGTTCCAACTAATTTTTTTTTGTTAGCTATTAAATTATCTATCTTTGTTTTTGTAGACTGTTGTTGTTCTAATGCTATTAAACTCACTATCTATATTTTGAACAAGCTAACTATGTTGATTAGAGACATTATCATTCAAAACATTGATTTATCTAGTGAGTTCTCATTTTTTGATAGAACCCAATACTTTTCAACATCATAGAAACATGATCAAGACTCTATTAGATATCTGAGACTCTATTATTCAGGTATTTAGTTTCTAGATTATTCCAGTTTAATAGCTTGACTTTAGTGGACTGGTCAAGACTTTTATTAGATGATCTAAGATAATACATGTGTGCTCTAAATCTTCCATCAGGTGAATACTAACTGAAATTAGAAGACTTTGGGAATCCTTTCTCTATGTAGGACTCATCTCCTAAAGGAGTCTTCCATACATGACCTTCTTCACTTTGTTTTTTGTTATTTTCCTTAGAAGTTTCTTCCATATTGACTTTCTTGGCTTTAGTAAGTAATTTCTTTTTCTCTTGAATAGTTCTTGGATGGCCAAATTTCTATTAACCATATGAATTCTAGACTATTTTGGATGACTTATGATCTTTTGACAGTTAACGTAGAAATAGGAATCTATTTATGGATCATGGATTTTCTTAGTATGTAGACAGTGAGGATTGATTATGCATAAGGACTATTGTAACTATATGCTTTACATATGATCTTTTAGGTCATTCTGGTAATCAAATCTAATGATAGATTTTTCAGGTAGGTCTTTTATAGATGTAGAAAAAGATAAGGATTTCCTATGTTTTTGGACAAAGTCTGTATCAACTATACACTTTCTAGGAAACTTAAAATATGACCATGAAATTGATTCAGTAGGAATAATATAACTATTTTTTGCTGCTCTATGCACCATGTTTTTTCCATGTGTAGGAGTATGTTTAATAATATGATGAAGAGTATTGGTTAATAGATACATAACCTTGTATTTTATGGCAAGAGGACAAGAACAAGTGATCATTTCAAGACCATTGGTTTTTAGAAAAAACAATAGGACTTTGTTCTAGTTTTCTTCTTGATGGATAGCTACAGGATAATTTGGGTAAACTATTGTAAATATCAGACCACCATGAAAACTGGTTTGGACAACATTATGTAAGCAAGTAATAAAATTAGTATGCCTATTATCAAGTAAACATGCCAAAAGATTGACATTCAAACCTTTTTTGAATAAAGGAAAAATAGTTATATAAACAACACCTATATGTAAAGACATATACTTAGACTGGGACTTAAATTGGAGAATAGTTTTATCATCAATGATTTATAGATGATACTTATAATTATCATTTTATTTAACCTAGATGACATTCTCATAAACTTTTATAGATGTTTCAACAATAAAATGAAAATAAGAAAGCTTATCGTAAACATCTCTAAGCTTAAGAGTCGGGAGTTTCCATTATGGACTGGGATTTTCTTCATCAAAATCTACAGTTGCTTCATTTGTAGAAAATAAAGATGTAGAAGATATATCTGAAAGAGTAAAAGCATCAAATGTACCTATAGTATCTATTGTTATTTGATTAGTTTCATCTTTAGTGTTCATATAAATGGTACTATAGAGATCCACAATACACATTCCTCATATATTTATAGGATCATTTCCTTCCCTATTATCTGAAGAGGGTATATAGACAAACAACTAGAGTAACAATAGGATAAATACAAGTACCAAGAGATGAAAGTATTATTTTATTGATATATCAAGAAAATGTTACAGAAGAAACATTAAGCATGATATGACTCAAATATGGCACTTGGATCTGATACCATTACATGAAAGATCACTATCTTTCTCAAGCCACAAACTTTATAAAGATAAATCTTTTAAAACAAACTAGAAAGTAGTAGACTATACTTAGGAAAAGTTTTTGATTTGTAGGTTCCCACAGAAGGGCAAGCGAAGAGCATACAATTATTCTTGACTCTCTAGAACACAACTCTAGACATAAGACACTAGACTCAACTCTAGGCATTCAATGCTTGTAACATAAATAAATATCCATATTTATAAGATGAAATGGAAAGATTGATGATTGACATAAAGATGCTAGATCAAAGAACACCAACCAAGATGCCAAGAAGAGTGGGTTATGGGACAACTACACACCACCTAATGAAAAATAATCTACCGACACGTCTAATAGTATATCAAATTTTGTAAGTGGTGAGGTCCAAAAGACTTAAATAAGGGTTGAAGTGCCCAAATTAATGGCTACATATAGAGCCCATAACTAGTCATCAATCATCATCACTGAACTCATATTCTCCTTGGGAAGAATAGTGATTGTCATTATTAGAATCAAAATTAGTGTGGTCCTTATATAGTGCTGAAGGAATCCTTAACATCTGACTACTAGGTGTAGGAGGTAAAATAGCTTGGTGATAGATTGTAGACCATTTCCAAAGTGCAGCTAATAGTTGAGTAGGGGCTAAGCCAACCTGCAAGTTGGCCTAAAAATTTTGAACATAGAATAATTCAAATTTGACCCTGAAAGGTATCCTTAATCCAATAAATATATTCCTTACTTGTTCAAGAGGTATACAAATAGTACAATCATTAGAGGCTTTCATTGACATTATATGATCCATAAATTGGAATAAATAATCTATAATTTCCATTGATGCCCATTAATTATCAACAGTAGGATTAAGACTAGCCTAAAAAGTAGACCATTGAATAAGAAATTCATAACCATGCCTATAAATGAGATTTTTGAAGGGATTATTTATTCTAATAATCCTTCAATTATTGTTCTCATGGTATAACATTATAATAGAACACTATTTTTTACCACCAAGATCCTTAAACTATTTAGTCCATGCGAAATGAGTGTTGTTTAGTTCAGTAGAAGCTTCATGAGATCTTCTAGTGAGAGCATTCGTCTCATGTGTTAACTAATTTGAAATAAATGGGGTGGATCTCCATATATGCTAGTGAAATTCTTCTTGTACTTCTATGATAGTTACTACCATGACTAATTTTTTTGGATTTTCTGAATTGAATTCTCTTGATATAAAATCTACAAGACAATTATTTTTCCCTAGAATATGTTCAACTGAGAAATCAAAATCTAATAGAAAAGATGCCCATCTGGTTAACCTACTCACATATCATTGCTTTAGGTTATTAGTAGAATATAAAATACCCATAAAGTTATTTAAATCAGATCTGATAAGAATTTTTTTGATCTAACAAAAAACATGAAAGCTTAAATAGCTTTAATCATACCAACAATTTATTTATGAGTAGAATGATAGTTTTCTTGAGACTATTTAAAATTCCTAGAAGTAAATCTATAGGGCTTATCTTAGCCATCTGATAATCTTTATTTAATAATAGCATCCCAAAACAAATTAAGGCATCTATCTCAATGATTTTCAATCCATTATCAGGTAAAACAAGAGGTGGTAAATTTTGACAATTCTATTTTATTCTTTGAATAGCTTTAGTCATCTCAGTTGACCATGTTAGAGGATTCTTAGATAGTCTTTTATTTAGAAGAAGTCTATCTTGAGCAACATTATAATAGTTTCCAACCAAATAGTTAACACAATCAAGAAACCTTTGCAACATTTTTTTTCTTTTAATTCATCAGGAAAATTCTTTATATTTTTCAAATCATGTTCTAGAACTGCAATTTCCCTTGATTTTATATTTACCCCTTGAAATTCAATTTCATCCTTGAAAACTAACATTTTATTTTTAGATAGAACCATACCATTGTCATACACAATTTCATAAAATAGTTTTAAATGATTGAGATGTTCTTTGGGTGGTTTTGAAAAAACTAAGATATCATCTATATAGACAATGATAAAATTAGAATATTCTGAGAAGATCTTGTTTATCATTTCTTGGAATATACTACAAGCAGCTTTTAGACCAAAAGATAAAACATTCCATTCATATTGGCCGAAAGGAGTAACAAATGTAGTTTTATACATGTATTGTTTTACCACTTGTATTTTCCAGAATCCTGACTTCAAATCAAATTTATTATATGCTTTGCTTCCACTTATTCTTTACAGGATTTTTTGAAGGAATATGATGCCACATAGGAAAAACATATTTATTAAGAGGAATATAATTTATAACCAATATTTTATTACCTCTAACTTGCTCTGACCTTTTATTTACATAGAAAGCTTAACATGCCCAAGGGTTACTAGAATCTCTTATCAAACCCTATTCTTTCAGCTATTTTATTTATTGAAAACATTCTTCCCTTAGTGAAGGAGACATTCTAGAATGATGTACCTTGAAATTAGGTTCTATTTCTTTTCCATCTTTGTCTGTTATAATTTTCAATTCAATCTTACATTCATGTAGTTTTCTATTTCTGAATGCTAGAGGATTTTTAGAATGGCAATATTTCTTAAGCTTTTTAATTATAGGATCAATACTAGCATGACAAATATTTACCTTCTGCTAGATCCATATGGTATCCACTAGTTTCTTTGGCTTTCCTTTCAATGGAATTCTACACTCATATATATATATATATATATATATATATATATATATTCCTTGTATAAAGAATATTTTTGTGTAAGAATTATCTCATGTGGTTGAATTGTAATAGGATAGAATGTTTCCAATTTTTTTGATCCAATCATCATGTCATACATTGGCATCTCATGCTCGATTACCTTAAAATGATAAATATAATCACTAAACACAACAAGTTTAATAATAGGCAATTCTAAATCCATTGTCTTTGTATTGAAGGTTAACTGATGGAAATCAACCTTCCACATAT
>JARHVA010005402.1:295000-307500 GCA_037957365.1 Torreya grandis
TCTTAATAGGCCCATGCAAATATAAATGTATTAATTTAGGAAGATCTCTTACTCTCCATGTGTTACCCAAGGGAAAGGTGTTCATTTATTACTTCCCAATTATATAGCCTTCACAAACATTGTTTGATTGTTATATTAGAGAAAATCCTTGTACCAATTACTTCTTTTAAACAAGTTTTAACCCATTAAAGTCAAATGACTATACATGAAGTGTAAAAGAGTATATTAATCCTTCATAATTGTTCTAAATGCAATTGACATCTCATTTAACATTATAAAAGGAAAAAATATGTCTTGTCAACTTGGCAATTTCAATCTACCTATTGCTTCCAATTCTACTATCAATGATTCACTCTCTATCTTCAAATGTCACATTATAACCCTTTTTGACTAGCTACATAATGTTGATAAGATTTTACTTCAACCCTAGAACATAATAAACATTTTGAAGTTGTCTCTTTTCACATTTCATTGAGCAAATGAATATCTTTCCTTTTCCCACAATAATAACCTTGTCATTTTTTCCCATCACAACTTCATGATTGTTTGATTGATCTATGCTATTGAATATCCCACTTTACCCATTCATGTGGTTACTATAGCCACTATCTAGATACTGTATTTCTCTACTGATTTACTCAGCTATGGTGAAAGTTATAAATAAGTCCCCATTTTTCATTCTATTTTGTTTAAACCTTCTTTCATTTAAAAATTTACTTACATTTTGATTATTTAAGTCATATTATTTCTTCTTACATTCAGTTTCATAGTGTCCAAACTCTTACAATAATAACATTGGGCATGAGACTTATGACACCTTTATGTAGAAACACCTGTTGAAAGTGTTATTGCTCCTTCCTCTTCCTCTTCCATGTGGTTATTTACAATTATGCCTTCGCCTTTCTTGGTTGTTAAAAGTTATACCTCTACCTCTGTTGGTTTTTCCTCTCCCCTTGCCTCTCACATTCTCATTTATTTTGAAGTATTTTTTTATGTGAAGATTTGGTTTACTTATTCAACCTTTGTTCATGGGTTTAGAATAAACCCATTAGCTCATCAACTATCATTTATCTTAAGTCCTTAGAATCTATCTATTGCAACTAAAATAGGATGAAATTTGATTGATAGGCTCCTTAGTATGTTTTTTAAATGATTCTATGGTATTCAAGAGCATCTCCATTTATCTTTATCTGATTAACAATGCTCATAGCCCTTGTAAATAAATCATTTATGGATTCACATTATTTCATTAAAAATGTCTCAAAATCCCTTTTCAATAGTCAGAACTTGACTATTTTCACCTTGTCACTGCCATGGTATTTATAATATAAAATTTCCCATGCTTTGTTGGAATGAGTATTTGTTGTTACCCTTAAAAAGACTTGATCTCTTAATGCCATATGAATATAGCCTAATGCTTTGGCATGATTCTTTATATTCTCCTTCAAAAAAATTATTTGTTATTGAGTGAGATCATTGAATGTTGATAGGTCTGCTACTTTACTATATCTTCCTTCTACAAGTTCCCATAACTATTGAGAGAAAAAATAATTTTCATCTTAATACACTATAAATCACAGTTATTTCCATCAAACATAAGAGTTGTTGCCAAGAGTTACTACTATTGGTTTCCATGTTTTAATTGGCCCTAAAGACCTATTGTCTAATACCAATTAATGGAAATAAATCCATAATCAGGGAACACAATACTAAACAGGGGGCAAATTTTGATCTATAACGCAACTAAATGAAATGAACAAATACACACAAAAATAGGTATGATTATATTGATTCAAAAATTCTATTGATTAGAATTATATACAAAAATCTCTTATTGCAACTACTACTATTTTAACTATTATCTTATTGTACACACTATATTGTAGATATAAACTACCTCTAGGGATTTTCTCCTGATTTTTGTTTCATTTTATCCAGCTCTCAATTACCTCTGAATCTGTTATTTGTTGTTGATGTTTCACTTTCCTTTTGTCATATGTTCTTCTTTGATTTTGTAGTATTCTTTTGCATACAAACTCCTACTTAAACAATTTTCTTTATCTTGCACCTAATTGTTCTGATATTTGTTTTTGCATAGGTTATTGTTGCTTTCTACTCTTTTCTCACTTGTTCCATTCTTTCGCATTCTTGTTTTTACCTAACTATTGACTTCACCTACCATCCTACTTTCCTCTCATTACAAATGACCCCCAAATCATTATAAATTCAAAAACTATATAGGTGAATGTTTTTTGTTAGAGGTAGGTGAGAGAGGTCAAAAATATTGTTTTAACAAAAATATTTATAAAATTTAATTTCTATATAAACAACTCAATCTAAAATTTTCCAATATCGATAATTCAGGAAAATAAATTCATACTTCCAAACAATAAACTATTATCATAATAACAAAACACATATCACAATATCTAATACAGCATGCACTATTTTTAGTTCTAATATAACCTATTATCTTCAAATAAAAATATAATTAGTTCTCATTAAAAAATTCATATAGCGTTTTCTCTTTTTCTTATTTAATCTTTTAGAAACACAATTCAATGTCACTTTAAACTTTAATATTATGTACATCTTTTTCAATCCCATTGATCATAATTCACCTTAAGTGAAAATTAATATCTACATTAAAATTTTAATAATATAAATCATAAGAAAGTCCAAAAGTTAATTGATCATTTCATTCTAACCCATTAATACATAATTTAATGTCTATGAAGATATCAAGGAAATGTGTGACGTTTATATCGTTTGGCATTCGAGAGCGCCCCAAGTCATCTTACTAGTAATTTGTATACGACGTTAAAAAAAATACAATACATATTTTTGTCGTTATGTACATGTTGCACCGAAAAAACTAATCATTCATATCAATCTACAAATGTCAACCAAAAAAAAACCTGAGAGTAATTCCCACATCATAATTGACGTCGAAGATGGGTTAGGCAGTCATTGCTTTAGGTAGCATTCACATTATTAACAAATGTTCAATTTTATTATGTCAAGAAGAGCTTGCGTGGGTTGCATTTCCGAGCTGCACTGCTTTTGCACGCTCTATCAAAATCCATCAACTGTTGACGATGCCAAAACAAGGTCTTGTCGGCCACTATTGTGTGTGGAAAAACTATTAGTCTGCACATCGTTTTTTATTTGCATAGAATGATGGAAATTTAAGTGAAAGTTTTAGTGTGTGGAGTATTCTCATCCAAATGCCGAGGAAGTAGTCTTAACTTAATATTTGTTTTCCTCATAATGTTAGACAATTTTCTACAAAATTCATCTTTTCGTTGTTAATCCGTGACTAAAGTCTAGACACGTGCACTTCCTCTTTTCGTTGTGATGCGGAGAAAAGAAGCTGCCCAAATGTTCCCACTAATATAGTGGGGTCCTCCATTAAACACTCCACAAATTAACGGCAGTTGAGTGTTGGATCACTTTCATTTTTTCCCAACTGCAACCAAATGCTATTGGTAGACGTTCGTAATTTTCTTTGGGTATTACCCTACCATATGTAATATATAAACCACATATTCGGAACCTCCTTCCAAGTTGTGTTGTGAAGGTTTTAATTTGGGAAGGGATTTTGTAATAGGTATGAGAAATATTGGCGAGGCTTCTAGCGCAGGTAGCACCAGTCATTCGTTATGGAGCTCACCTGTTCCATATTTGATGGGTGGGATGGGTGCCAAGGTTGTTCTCATTCTCTTTGCTTCGTTTCTCTTGGCATGCTCCCACTGTAATAAATCTACTTAGAGTGAGTCGAGAAATGAGCAGAATGAGATGGATAAGAATAATACGCAGGGTCATGGTTGTGAGGAGATGGAGGAGAGAGTAATTGTGATAACGGTAGGCGATGACAACCCTACCTTTATTGTTAAACTAACATCTGTGGCAGAACCTCCAGTTGAGAAGATATTTAATGACGCTGCACATTTTTAAGAGTTGCAACATGCTGCTGTTAGTTTTTAGTAAAGATGACGAATTGCTCTTAACGAATTCTTCTTTTAAACTCAATCTACGAGATGGTGAACGTAATTTTGTTTGACGTTCATGTATTATATATTGTACGGTTTTAACATTTTGTTAAAATATATTTGTTGTTCTTATCATCGAGATATTTCATTTCATTGCCCTGCTTCCATGGAAGACTTACAGAATGGTCTTATTAGACTGGTTTGAACTCTAAAACATACTCTTAGATTGAGTTTGCGCTTCTGCACCAAAATATGATTTTATGATTCTATTTTTTTATTTTTAATACTTCAAAATGAATCGACTAGTTGAGAGTTCTTCAAAGACAATCTAGCCACTAAACCTTCACATGAATCATGTGTTACTGTATTGTTATTTAAATTAGAATCTAGCTTCGAGAAGGTTTTAATTATATATGACTTCTTCTCTTCTGTTTACCTAAGATTCCACACATCGTTCAAAATATTTTAGAACCAAATCCAGTTTTTCCCCTGGAATTTTAGGTACTTCACTTTTAGTATCACCACTCTTTTTATCACTACCATTA
Organism: Torreya grandis; assembly: GCA_037957365.1. Taxonomy (NCBI): domain Eukaryota; kingdom Viridiplantae; phylum Streptophyta; class Pinopsida; order Cupressales; family Taxaceae; genus Torreya; species Torreya grandis. The sequence continues at coordinate 299,538 of JARHVA010005402.1, forward strand.
GTATCAATATCATAACGGGATTCCTTCTACTGGGAGACCCCCTTCTTATACTTAGAAATGCCACATGGAGTGGCCAGATGACTTGTTTGAAGGAATTTATAATAATGGAAAGACAAACCCTCATAATTAAGAGGTTGTTTCTGAATTCAATCAAGACTTTCAAATGAATATGCTCATGGATATCTACTGAAAAATATTAATTAAAAAAAAATATGAGCATACAATGGTTGAAATAAATATATAAAGAAGAATGTTTAATTATGGTTATGAATATATGTTTACATTTTATCGAATGTACTACATTATATTATTCAGTTTTTTATGGACACGTGTTTCACAATATATATGAATGAGATACATGACATACATAATGTTATTTCAAATTTTATGTGAAATTGAAATAATGATTGCATTATAAGCTACATTAAACAATCAAGTTAGTATAAAGAAAAATGGAGATAATCTAAATTAGTAAGGTAAATATTTCAATTCACTTATACTATATAACCTCATTAACTAGGTTTTTTAGAAAATATGTATTATATTTAATAAAAAAACAAACATAATAAAAAACTCTTCAATTGGTAGACGGTTTTTTTAAATATGTGTGTGTGTGAGAAATATAATTTTTTATGTAATGTTTTCATTAAAATTTTAGAAAATTAAAATATTTATATATATACTAATAAAATAAATAAATATAAAATTATATAATAATTACTCAAAATTATACGATATATTATATATTTTTAAAGATACATCATAAAAATTATATATTTTTCAATATCTATCAAAATGAACATATATCTATTTAATGTAGTGAAAATATTATTGATGTACCATCATATGATATAGGTATTAATATATGGAAATGAAATCACTAATAATACAACAAACATATTGTTTATATTAAATATTAAACTATAAAGCATTGTTGTAGAAAAACAATTAACATATTCATGCCAATTAAAAATCCTTTAGTACGTTCTTTCTTGCACTATATTCCAAGTGCATTTTCAAGAAACAATAAATATTTTCGATTCCACATAAGATTGAATTGAAATAATATTTTTGTTAAATTTCAGCTCAAGGATTGAACACTAAAACCGTAAATTTTTAATTAGCTCTTTCCACATAGTAGCCTATAAACGCAATAAGATGCAATTTGAATTTTGATTAATAATATAAAAATATTTAACTCGTAGAATATTATTTATCAATTAAGTTCAAGTTGATTTCGTATAATTACGTAGACATGTGTTCAAAGGTGATTAGCATGAATTTATATGTATTTTGGAAGACAATTCATAGGATTTGCAATACATTACACGAGATTATTTTATGAATTATTAAATATTTACGATGTACTTTTTGATTTATTTTTTTAAGCTTGAAAATTATTTTTACTTATAATGATGTACTCTTTGATTTATGATAAAACTATCAATTTATAGTTGTTTTACTTATATTATTGAGAAAATTATTGTACTGATCTGAAACATTCTAGATCACATTAGTAAATTCTTTCCATTTTTTTTTAAGTTTAAGAAATTAATAATTTATAATTCTTTCGAGTTAATAGGTTTTCTCCCTTATTAATTGAGATAATTATTATAATGATTTTGAAAAATTTTATGTCATTTATTCAATTTAATAATTACTTATACAATTTAGTAATTACAAGTTATTATTATGTATTTTGAGTTTTGAATATTGTTAGAGAATTAATTTTATTTAGGTCTTTTAAATAAATTTAGATTTATTTTAAATCTTGTTCATGTGTTAATTTATTGTATTCATAAATATACATTATCCTATATTTATGAAATGGTTTTCATCTCTCTTCTCCACTTATTAAATTTGAGATTTACTAGCACAAATAGTTTCTTTCATATTGTACACACATCTTCCTTATTCAAAAAAGGATTATGATACTTGACACAAACCCTAAGCTTGTTCATATAATTATTTTTTATTTATTTAAAGAGCTCTCCTATCCCATTATTATCATCACAACCCAATATAGTCTCTTATTGAATTATTCTTAAATAGTTGTGATGTTGTCTTGGCTTAAATCTAATCTTCTCCTTCTCTTCTAAATTATATTTGCTATGTACTTGTGGATTAATTATTGCAAGGAATCTAATGATATTTAGGATTTTTCTCCTTTCGACAATGTCCACATTTTTCAAATATTATATCTCATTTTCATTGTTTGCTCACTTTTGAAGATAACATTGATCCATTGAAAAAAAAATTATTATTTTGTTTTGTTAATATTTTGACATTTAATACTAATTATATTATGGTATCAGAACTGTATAATTTATAACATTGATTCTTGAGAAATTAGTAGATTTGGAAATGAAAAAAAAAAGTTTATTTTGTCTTATAACATTTTACTTTTGTAATTAGTTGCATTTAAATAGGTTTTGTCTACATCTGACATATTATTTTGCCCTTCAACATCCTTTTTGAAGTTTCAAAAATAATTATTTCAATCATTCTATTTTTCATCACTAAATATTTACAATTTAGATTTTTAAATGCAATCTAACGTCATATTGTAGGTAGCTCAGTTAAGATTTTTATTTCATTCTTTTAATCAATTTTTTTCTTACTCCTATCTAATAAAGGGTGGGTGTGTGTGTGTGTGTGTGTGTAAGTTTTCTTTAATACTTATGATTTTTAAATAAATGGATTAAAGATTGATGTAGATCCAAAATTAAATCTAATTTATAAATATATACTTGTGCTACTGGCTAATTTTTCATGGTTTCTTGTTGTAAAGAAAATACATATCTATTTTTTTAAAATCAAGAATAGAGTTCAGAATGAGTATTTCCTTCTTGTAAATCCATGCTTACCCTGATTAATGCTTTGACATAATCATTTAATATTAGACTTTTTGGGATCATATTACCTCATTTACCATTTTAATTTTGGTTTGAAATATATTCAATGCTATAGGTAATGCCTTATGTGAATATTTATTAGGATATTCTTTAATGAAGAATATCGGTCATTCTACTTTCACTAGATTTTTGGTTAATGTTGATACTTCAAAATATATTATGTTCCAAATCACCTCAAAATTTAGGGATTATGTTTGGACACAATCTTTTGATTATGAAAATATTTCTTTCAGATGTTATTCATGTTTCAAAACTAGGCACTTGATTTATATTGCTATTTTATTAAATGAAAATAAAAAAAATGTTGGTGGAAGGAGGTTTTGAAGGACCATGTAAAATTCAAAGTTTTAAGTGATGGTGAGAGTGAAGAATCAAACTAAAGATCAGATGCTCAATCATCAAAAGAGAGATAAATAGCCAAAGAATTTAAGTTGATGAATATCATGGAATAAATGAATCTTCGAAATGAAAGAGAAAATAGATCTTGTTCCTTTAATGAGATCTCATCCCATTAGTTCAGTTGAAGTCACCATTCCCATCCATCCAAATTCATGGGAGGGTAGCGTAGGGAATGCACTATTTTAAGTAAACAAAATAAAGATTTTGTTAACAAATGACTATATTCATCGAACATGGATCTCCACTCCCATAGAGGGGATGTAATTGAATGGCCATAGTTTTTTTCTGTTTTATGGTTGGTTTGTTATTTTTATTTTGATTGTTTGTAACTTTTATACAATGATGTATTTTCACTTTTAGTAGAGGCATTCTATTTGGGGTTTTCTCGCTTTATCTTTTTCTCCATTGTAATAGGGTGGGGCAACTCTTGAAAACCCCCCATATACCCTTTATCAAAAAATATGGGGTTTTCTAATTTGTCATTTAAATACATCTTATAATTTTTTTTTGAATAAACTAAGATTATAGTTTAGGATAAATTATTAAAACTATGAATGTGTTTTTAACAAAACATGACTAATTTTTTTAATAAAAACTAAAATTAATCCTTTAATTTTCAATTTTCTTGACGTTATTTTTTTAATAAAATGTCACTTGATTTTGTAAAAGTTTATTGAGTTTAGTTATATCCTTTTAAATTAATTATGTTAAAATTAAAACAAGATAATTTTGTCTACATTTTTTGTTTGAATTTTTTTTCATATTTTTTTTTAAGATAAGAGAAATTATTTTTATCAAGGATAATTAACCCATGATTTTTCTTATTAAATTTTAAAAAGATAAATTATTTTTATTTCAATTAATTCCACTTTTGTTTAAAAATCCCTTCTTAAAAAAAAAAAAAAAACGCTTTTCAAATAAAAAACTCATTGGCGAGTCATCATATGATTTAAATAATTCTTTCAAGTGTAACTTTATCAAAAGGAAGTTTCTTTAAAATATTTGTTTTATTATAATATGATTAATTTTATTTAACAACCTTCTTTTTATTGGTATAAAGTTTTGATGCTAACCGATTTTAGAGTTTTTATATGGAATTACATTTATAGGGTAATTGATGTAAGATTTGTAATAAATAAAGTAATTTAACTTTAACACTTCTATTTTGTTTATTTTTATTTATTTTTTATTTTTTGAGATTTTATAATTTTATAATTTATTTTAGTTAGTCTTTAAATTTTACTTATTATTATGTTCAAATGGAATTCCAATTAACTATATTTTTAGCTTTTAATAAAATTATACATCAAATTGATTTAAAAAATGATGAGATAGATACTCTTAAGCACCAAATTAAATGTCAAAATAACATGTTTAATAATTTACAATGCATTTTCAATAAGAAAATAAAAATTATATAATCTTTTATTGACACTTTAAATATTAAATTTGTGTCTTTTTCACATGCTAATATTTATAATGGTAGAATAATTTGTACTTCTAAAAAAACTTTCACTGCTTTGATCACTTCTTCCATGTCAAAATTGAAAATCATACAACATACAGGCCACTCAAGTGGTATGCTTTGTAAGTGTGAAACTAATATACTTGAAATTATATTTCCTACTTGTAATTCAAATTATAAAAGTATTTTTTTTATTGATTAAACTAATTCCAAGATTGGAATCGTATTGCCTTCTTCACTAAATGACATATGATGCAACTTATTTTGATTATAATGTTAAGAATGATCATACTTTTATTTAAAAGGATAAACCGTGTATGTATTTTTGAAAACATAAAGGTCAAGAGTAATGTTTTAACACAAATATTTAGAAAATTTAAATTCTATATAAAACACTCAAACTATTGTTTTGAAATATCAATAAATCAAGTAAATAAATTCATACTTACAAAAAATAAACTATAATTATAATAACAAAGCACATATCACAATATAATTTGCAAAATGCCTTGTTTTTAAGTTCTAATATAACTTATTATACTCTAATAAAAATATAATTAATTTTAAAATGGTGAATCATGGAAAAGCTTAGATGCAGATGACAGTGACGATTGGTTGTAGTCAAAAATCAGCCAATAGTAGGTGATTGACAAAAAAGATGGTGATAGGTGTAGAAAAGAAAATAGGGGTGCAGAAGAAGGATCGGAGTGCTGGTCAAGAGGATGAATATAATAAAGAAGAAACAGGTTTTGGTGTAGGGATCAAGTAGAGTGGGATAGTAGATAAGTGAGTACTTGACAAAGGATAGATTAAGAAAAATTCTAAAAGACAAACTTTATTTTTTTGTTGTTTAGATTGAACTAGAATATACTCCTCAAGAACAATTTGAACATATTTTTAGGGTTGTATAAGTTGGGTGTGGACAGAGGCTTGTCTTGTGGATGATTCTCTTTAAGGAAGTGGGTGTTTGAAGTGAAACAATAGGGACAGATAGGGATTCCTCCAAGGGTTTAGTGTATTCCAATTGGAATAATATCTCTAATCCTTTTCATACCTATGGAACATTCTGCAAAGATTTTATTCTCATGGTTCAGCTTCGCTCAAATCTTATTTTTTTATTAGAAGTTAGATTCCATTAAAAAATATTTTTGAGGAAGAAATGGAAGACTTGGGGAATTCAAAAGGGTATATAGAAGCACAAATTTCATAGAAAGGAGTATAAGAAATGACTTGCCTTGGTGATGTCCCCTTAATTTTTTTTGATACTCCTATTTTGGAAATTTTAGATTCATAGCTATCAATGACTAGTTTGGATAGGGGGAGGATGTCTTTGATTGATAAATGTGTAGAGAAGTGACCTTCTTAGAAAGTAATTTTACAATGGTCATATGGAACCTGACCTTCAATAAAATCTCCTTCCCTCTTAATGTTCTCTAATGGCTTATTTATGCTTCTGTTTCACTTTTTTATAGATAGAGATTTTGTGTGGTCAAATGGGCCATGGTTTGTTTTCAAGCAGGAGGTGTTTTTGTGTCCCTAAGCCCCTTCTTTTTATCCAATTACTTCAAATAATTTGTAAGGAAACAAATAGACTAAAACAAAATCTTGATATAACCTAGCGGATGCTGCCAAGTGTCATCTTTCGAGCCTCATTTCACTTTGTTTCTCAGAGTAGTGAGAATTGCCACGTGTCCTTTGTAAGTTAAGTGAAACGTGCCACATGTCAATGTCTACATGAATCTAAAATGAGAATCAAGTGTTTCCAAAATGCAACAGAAGCCACCATATGTCACCTTCCACAAGACACTCAAAAGGCATCCAGGTGAAGTGAAATTGGACACAATAAAGAGGTAAACACTTCACCATAGGGAGAGCATAAAAAATCATATACTACACATGTAACTCAATTTATGAGAGGTTATAATCATTCCTTCATTGTTTGAAAATCAAGTACATGAATACATTTTGAAAGGGCTATACCATCACCAAAAAAGGAGACACTTACATTGGTCATTTAATGACTAATATATAGAGGAGTGAGAGAGAGAGAGAGGGAAAAATATTCATATAGGATCATTAATTTTTCATTATAATTCCATTTCATTTTACAATTTAAAAACAGATGATGAGAATCCATACTCCTAGTCCTCCTCAATACATTAACTTGCTTGGTTGATGACCTTCATTGGAATGTGACATAGAAGGAGATTTCTTTGGAATATTTGAATTTTGAATATGAATTCACATGATAAAATTTTAAAACAACCTCCTCATTTGTATCTATAATAGTATAATATGATCTATTTTGATCTCCATGAAGTATTAAATAGCCCACCTTTTCTCTCTTGCATACCTATTAGGCATTAAAACCACCTTGTCTCCCATGATTTTCATAAAATAGGTATGATTTTCCTAATTATTAAGTTAAAATTTAATTTATTATATTCATCCAATCTCATTCCATTCTTTATCCTCTTAATCCTTGGTGAGGCCATACTAGTTGTTCAACTAGCCCAACTAGGCCTAAAACAAGGCCTATTTGTACACAAAAAGCTATAAGCCTCCAAATATCAGCCTAAAAATCTTGGAAATTTTTTAAACATGTTAAAATAAACTTATATAAATTGCATATGAAGTTTCAATTCATTTTTATCCTCCATTATTGAGTTATGCCACTTTTGGTCCTCTTGGAAACTATTTTTCTCCATTTTTAGTAGACCGAGATTGTATTTTTTATTTTTATATCTACTAATGTATTTTATAGACCTAATAACACATATAAAAGTTATAAAATGTTTTACAGCACATTAATTCCAAATTTCATAGGTTTTGGATCTCTATAAACCAAATTATTCTCTTTTTTTGCACCTAGGATCTCATAGGGCAACAAGCTTTCCAATTTAGTATATTTTCATATTTTCAGTTGTAAGGGGTTTCAAAAGATTTTTTTTTTTCCTTTATGGACCACCTATAACTTCTCCAATATTTTTTTGGATATGTTCAATCACAAAAGTCCTCTCAAAGTGCCATTTTCAAGTCTGCAACCCTGTATAAACACATTCAAGTTTGAGACCTTGTTTAAACCTTTGAGAAATTTTACATGGAAATAAATACTATTTAAATGTTCATTAATATTATTTAAATAATCTTTTTATTCTCTATATCTCTATGCACTTCATTTAAA